>SNQJ01S0151125.1:19183-42316 GCA_010110895.2 Picea sitchensis
AAGCTCAGGTACAACTGATTCACCCCCCCCTCTCAGTTGTCCAACACTCTTCTTCTTTATTAGCATCTTCAATCGGTTATAGCACAGAGCCACCAAAAACCTTCTTTTCATAGGACATAAGATCTGCGTAGCTTGCAAGGTCCTTGTTCCTTACATTACAGAACAAAGCCTTCCACAACTCCTTACAATGAATTGCACTTAGCTCTGCAAGCCTCTTACAGTCATTCACAAAGCACTTACAAAATCTATTATCACTTAGCTTACATCACATACATCCATATATCTTATGATAGATGCCTAGATATCTATTTATAAATTAAAAAAGTGGGCCTAAGCATGGGTAAACCCATGGGTCAACATCCGTTTCCCATTACATATTCCCAAAAACCCAAAAGTGACCCAAAAGTGGGCCTAGATTCCTCAACCTCTGCTTCGTCTAGTGCTCCATATTTGACAGGCTATCGAAGTACCAAAAATGATCAAACATGACCAAGTATCTCCCAAAACTTGGTCAAGGGCCAACACAATACAACTACAACAAATCGGCTGGATCTTCGATGCATGAGAATTTCAACATAAGAGGAAACAAGACAGTGAAAGAAAATAATGAAACAGATCACATTTGCATTATAATCAAACCTCCATTACAATAAAACTACAACAAATTTTCTAGATCATCCATGCACGAGCATTTTAGCACAATAGGAAATAATATTATGAAATAAACTGACTTCTATTAATGAGAAAGTCTAAGGTTTCATACCAAACCGGAGAACATCTCTTCTATCAAACTATTACAAAATAGGGAGGTTTGCTCAACCATCGACCACAACAAAATATTGAACTAATTTATTTATACTCAGATTAGTGGAAAAACGCTAGGAGATTCATCTAGCCATCTCATCCAAGGCTCTTCTTCTGTGCATCCTTATGTCATGTTGTGCATGTTTCCTCCTGTATGGCCATGCAGAAAAAATTGTTCATCATGGTACCTCGGATTGATAGTTTTGTCTCCTCGGCTAGAAATTCCATGCCTTCTTTTTATGGAGTGGAACAAGTTTTCAAATACCAGTGCTCATTCATTAACTAAATTCCCCTTGGGATCGGGGTATGGTTTGACGACTAGGAGTTGGTCGTGTGTTGTTATTGGATTTGGCACTAGAAGAGCACGTGATTTCAGGGCCGTCAAAAGTGGTTTGGACCCACACTGCTTTTGGGCCCGAAATGAGCCACCTTCCACCACGTAGCTATGTCATGATACCGTAGTTTGGATTTCGACCCGCTCAAGGAATTTTAGCACCCAAGCATGTTGCAACACAAAAATGACTTATGGTCATTGATTTGGTTGCGATCTTTGATCTAGGTGCACCTACTATTTTAGTGCCCCCGCCAAAGATTTATCCTCCTTCCAACCGCATTTAGAGATGGAAAAAAATCTAAATGCACAGGGGATCTCCACCATGGAAAACTACACCTGCCTGTTCTCCTGTGGTCATGACTATCACTTGTGACCTTTGACAATTTCATGTGATAATACCTATTATGAGGGAGGATATTTACCTAACATATGAAAATAAATCACCAAATGTGATAATTGTCAAACCAAATCAACCTATATGCAAAAGAAAAGGCACTTACAACACACACCTATATACAAGGAACTATGCATATTGATGTTTTATGCAAAGTATATCCCATTGCAAGGCTCTGGTCAAGGGTCCTTTTCATCATCATTGAATTTGTGGGTTATTATTGACATCATGTGGAACACTGTGATAGGGCCACACCACATTGAATTTAATTTCCATGTACGAAGATACTCATTGTAGTCTTGTGAGATATCATAGCTCCTTGGTTATGCCCATAAAGACATGGATGAGGTACAAGACACTTGTATTTAGTAATTTTGAGAGTGGAAAAGTTAGTGGAAATTTCTGAAAAACAATCTAAGGCTGAAAAATGGTCAAGACTTGGCATTTAACCAAATTCCTGAGAAAATGCCTCATGTCTTGAGGAAATAATTTGTGTTAACCCTATTTTTTTCCAAGTCAGGAAGAATATATGATAGATTCTTTACATCTTCCTCTAGCTTATCAATGGAATCCATGACTTCCAAGATGGAATCTTCTGAATACAACTCGAAATCAAAGAAGTTGTGTGAATGTGGAGAGTCAATAGCTATTTTGGGTCGAGTAGGTTGATCGTACTCCATAAAAGAATGGAGCTTTTGATCAATTTCATCTAGCATGGATGGGATCAATTATGAGGAAATCATAACCATTGTGAGTAAAATGTGATATCCTTAATACTTTATGTCCCGAGGACAAGGTATCATCGAAGGATCAAAATACCCATGGGATCGACTGCTTGTAGAAGAGAACGTACTAATAGGAGCCACATTTATGGAAGGAGGTGGCAGGGGAATATTAAATGTACCCATCAAGGAGGAGTATTTGAAAATCCCCATGATAATGTTCATATACATGTCTATCTTCATAAAATCCATGAGATCTCCTCAAAATGTGTGCAAATGGGAAACACTTGAACAAGTCAAACCATCACTAGTCACTTCACATGTGTGCAAGGTATGAAAAAGGTTATGAAAGAAGTGGATATATCCTCATAATGGAGCACAACACCTAGGAATGTGCTCACAATTAGATAAGGTGAATGAGGTGGTTGGATCAAATGGAGGGTCAAAAACACTAGTGCACATTGTAATTAGTCTTCCATAGTCAATTCAAGGTCCATCTAACTCCTCAAATATCATGATAAAGGATAAGTCATGAATGATTTATCACATGCGAACATTGATAAACTGAAGTGAGGGTGAGTGTGTTTTTTTCTTGTGTTTCGAATAAATATATGTGCCAAAGGGGGATTCCATAGTCTCATGTGTACCCTAGGGACTTTAAGTTACAACTACTAGTGACCAAATAGCAAGTGAAACTTAGGAAAAAGGCCTCAATGAATAATTAGAACACTAAAGTGTTAACAAGCCAATACTTAGGAACTCTACCTAAGTTTTAGGCTTTAATTAAAATATCCTGAACTAGGTGTGTTCACACTAGAAAAGGTGAAAATATGATATTTGAGGGATTAATATGGTTTAGAACTTAGGGAATTATAGTCAATAAGTACCATGCACACTTTATGAGATGGAGTGAAGTGGAATATAGGTATGAAAGTAAATTTTATTTAGGTCAAAGGTCAATATGTGATGTGATACACAGATGACCTAAGAAAATGATGAAATGAGGTGAAAAGATGTGTGAAATGGATTGTACCTAGGAAAAAGTTATAATATGTTTGCAATAAAAAAATTTCCTCTGTAAAACTATGGAAATGGAATAAACATGAATGAAACTAAGTACATTATCATGTTATAGGATATTCATGATCTAACCATGCAACACAAAATGAAAGTGACAAGGATGTGACCAAGTGATCACTGTGATGAGGAAACAAATGCACCATTGAAGAAACCTCCATGAATATATCAACCTTTTGAAGGTTAGAATCATCTCATCACTATGCGCAATACCAATTTTATCTCTCATTTCAATTCTAAGGGTAACAACTGGCTCTTACTTGGAGACATGTACTCTTAGGAAAAGAGTTCATGAAAATTCCAAAATATCTAGTTATACAATATTGAGAAAAAGGAAGGGAGAAGAAGATAATGTGGTGGGATTATCCATGTCTCATCCTCAAACACCATATCCAAATGTGTACAACTTAATCCTAGAGTCAATCACACAACATATTTGATTCAACAAGGTTTACATATAATAGTTCGATATTTTAAACCATCAGCTCTGATACCATGTTGGGGAATACATTGGAACATGACATGAAATATAAAGCGTGGTACTATAAATAGTCGAGGATGAACATAGTCATAAAACAGAGGTGGTGTCTAGATAAACCATTGCAACAATTAATAAAATAATATTGTGATTAGAACAACATAGTGCATATTGCATATCTTGATAGACATGACCATAATGACCCAAGGGGCCTACTTTTTGTATCTTGAAGATATAACCAACTTTTGTAGAATCTGGAAGATCTTTGTTGATACTGAGAGGGGGGTGAATCAGTATCAAGTACAATTTAAAACCTTTTCAACATGTAAAACCGTTAATTATATCCAATGATAAATAAAAAATAGTATAAGAGTTGCTCAATACACTACGATACACCATGCACAATATAGAAATAATCAATAGTTTTGTTCAGGAGTAATGACACAAAGGTAGCTACAACTTCCAAAATGTAAGGGGAGGACCAAACCTCAAAGAGGAAGATACGATCAGTAATATCAAAGGGATATGCCAGAACTCCTATCCTTCCCCTTCCCTTCCACCCAAGAATATATGAGAATAATAAAACTTCCAATTACGATTTCGGAAGACCGACTTATGGAGACATGCAACTCAATATTGTATATGATGATTCGCAGAAACTTCGCACACAAAGAGGCAAAAGGTCAAGTACTCTTTACAATGGAGGTGGGTTACTATATTTGCGGTCTGTATGAAAACGATTATGACTGTTTTTGGAACACGTTTTTGACTAGTTTGGGACTGGTCCCTAAAACCCTATATTCCACGAGTATATCTCATAATTATAGAGGAATGAAGCTGAACTTTTTACCACTTATACCAACCGATGTATATTCTCACTACCATATCGATGTAACCATCTGAATCGTTCTAGAGGCAAGTTATAGCAAAATAGGTAAGATGACCTGAAAATAACATGCAGCGAGACACATCCGCAAAGGGAACTTCATCCTCCCTTGAAATCCGGCATGCGCGCTGTGCTTCTCATAAATTTGAGCTGTATCGGAAATAGTGTATAATGATGTTTATTTATACCATTTGCATGTCACTTCCTTTAAACATTAGGGCCGACACGACGCTTTCTTATTTTGTAATTTTTTCTTTAATTATCTTCGGTGCCTACTTGTACTTCCTTCTTCGATTCACCTTGTCATCTTCAAAATTCATTTCTCCTCAACCATGAGGATCCCGTGGCGTTCCACATACCACCGGAAGAGCATGATGTATACTATACGTCCATGGTGTGTATCTTCATTTTCATTTTCCTTCATGTCCAGGCAAACTTCATCAATCTTGTAGTCCAAACCCATGACTAGGGTTGACATCAATGACAACAACCAATCTTCCAACAATCTTTCCTTTGTCATTGATGTAACATAGCTCCCCATCCGTCGTGATTGTTTCTACCTTGACATCAATGGAAAGGGTATGGCTTCTCCCCAGAGTTTAATGGAAAAGGTAACCTTCTTCTTTGAAACGCTCCCCTAAACATGTGGCACTCAATATTACTTCATCCTTATTTTTTGGTCTTTGGGACATTTTCTTCCTTAGAATCCTTGTGTGGCTTCTTTCTTCTCTCTCTTCTTCTTTTTTTTTTTTTTTTTTTTTTTTTTTTTTTTTTTTTTGCAGTTGCAACCAATCTTCCCCGAGTTATTTTCTCTGATTTTACGTTTTAGGGAATCAAACGTGGGGGTGTGTCATGATCACCATTCCGGCCGACAGGAGATTATGTTTCAGATCTTCAACTAATAGGATTTTTCCTGCTTTTATATTTTCACTTACAAGCTTTACAATTCCTTTTCAAGTATTTTGGTGGAATAGTTGGTATGGGACCTTGGGCGTATGACGTTAATGCTGGAACAGGTTGCGCCATTGTGGTTGGTGCGGTGTTTGTATGAATTGTTTTGCTGTCTAAGAATGGAATTATTGCATAATAAACATGCAATATTTTGATCCCGGTGACGGTTGGAGGACAGCATGCACTGTTCGTTGTTGTTTCGTTCATTCTTGATGCAGACAAGTGATGTCTTCTTTGTGAATTGTGGTCAATGGGTTCAAATCTATTCATACGTAGTTTCCTTCGCAGCCAGTTGCTTTCATACGATGGGAGAGGATCTTCTTGATGTCTCATTCGCAATTCTATTTTTCTATCTTCATTGTTCAACTTGTTTTGGAGTGTTGTTTTCATCATTTCAACTTCCTTCTCTCTTGTTTTGTTGTTTTCAATGTCGGTGTAATCCTAGTCTGATATGTCATTTTGGAGATCTTTGGCCGCTAAGGATCTCATCAGGCTGCACTGATTACTTTTTTAAAATTCTTCAACCTTTTTGTTGTCAATAGTAGCTCCCATTTTGTGTGATCTAATTATGCTTTTAATTTCTCATAGTATTCTAATTTTTCCTTCAAACTATTAATGGTCTTTGAGTTTGTAATTTCCTCTTCTTCACAACTTCTCAATTCACCTTTTGAAAAGGTATTATGTTTGTGTTTCTAACTTGCTATTTTCAGTTTCAGCAGCCAGGCTGGGATTCTCATCTTCTTGTTCACTCTACTTGCATTGTCTTTGGATACAAAGAAGGAATCAAGGTTGGTTTCTTCATATGGATCTTCTTCACAAATGATTTCTTTTCTTCTTTAGAATTCTTATGATCATCATCCTTTGGTTTTCTTGGGTTATGAAGGACTTCTCCTCCATTATCTTCTTCACATCTTTCTCATCGAGGGGAGATGTCATCGTCCTTGGAGTAGAAGTTCTTTTATTGTTGAGAATTCTCTTTTTGCAGTAGCAGTTTCAACAATATGTCCTATTCTACAATTAAAGCATTTGAGAGGAGCTTTACCTTGTATCTTCCGCCTTCCTTTAAAGAAACCTTCTAACTACTGAAATTTTCAATTTCTTCGTCATGGTCATTATCCTTGTCTTTTATTCTTTGGATTTAAAAAGGCTGCTTGTTTGTCCCCGGTCACTTTACATTTTGTTTCATTTCATATGAAATGAGAATCCCATGTAATTCATCATTAATCATTTGGTCAGAGTCCCTAGTTTCTTCAATGGCGGAACCTTATCATCATACTTCAAGAGAAGTGATCTCAACACTTTTTGTACAATAGAGGATTCATTGAGATCTTCACCCAATCTTACATTAGCGTTAACAACTTCATCAAATCTAAGGAGATAGGTTGCAATATCTTCCTTTTCATTCATGTTCAAATTTTCAAATTCAAAACCCGTAATGTCTTTTAAGCTTGACCTGCTTAACTTTGGATCGCCTTCATAGATGTGTGAGTTTGTCCCATACCTCTTTAGTGTTGCATCCCATCACTTTTTTAGCAATGGTTGGTGTCAATGTTTTTAGAATAACATGTCTGGATTTTTTTAATTACAACTCATAAGCTTTTTCTCATTTGGATCGGTTGGAACATTGTTTGGGATTACATATCCATTTACAACTGTGTACCAAATGTCTACTCCCAAAGGCATTAGGTAAGTCTTCACTCTATAACTCCAGTATGCATTCTTCCATCAAATTTTTGGAACCATTTGAAATGTGCTCATGTGGTCATCCGGTACTGCATGGGATTTTTTCCTTCCAGGTGGTTTAGCGTTATGAAGAGACAACGCTCACGACACCAATTGTTGATATTGAGGGGGGTGGTCGATTATCAGAATTTACAATTGAACTATTTTCAACTTACGCGCTGACCATTCAATTATGTCAATGATAAATGAACAATGTGTACTTAGGATTACTCCAATACCATATTACACCATGCACAATATGAGAAATAATCCAATATTATTGTTCAAAGTAATGACTTCCAAGGTAGCTACAACCAAAGTAAAGGGAGGATAAACCTCAGAGAGGAAGGTAATCCTCCAGCCATCAGAGATATCTGAACTCTCTATCCTTGCCCCTTCCTTCCACCCAATAATAGGGAATAAAACTTTATTTAATTCTGGTCTGTTCAGAGACCCTACTTGTACAGCATGCACTTGTCAATTTAACATATGATTCTGAAAATCTTACACAAGAAACTAAAGTCACATACTCTTTTTCCAGTAGGTGGATTCCCACTGCATTTGGAGTCTGTGAAAAGGTGCGTTATTTTACCCGGAACATAACGACTAGTTTTCAGGACTAGTCACAAACCTATATTCCACAGTATATCTCCCATAATTATAGAGAATAAAGAGCTGAACTTTTTTACCAGAGGTGCCTTGATATGTCTTCTCACTACCATAGCTATTTCACCATCTGAATCGTTCTATAAAAACTTTTATAGCAAAAAAATGAATTTAGGAATGACACGAAAATAACATACTTAACAGAACGCATCACCAAAGGACTTCATCCTGCCTTGAAATCAGGCCTTCTTTACTTCTTCTTCTATATGAAATTAGACTTGTATCAAAAGATAGATGTATAATGGTGTTTATTTTTTTTTATACCATTTATGTAACTTCATTTTAACATTAGGGCTGACACGACACTTTCTTATTTTGTAATTCTTTTCTTTAATAATTATAGCCGGGGCCTACGCGTACAATTCACTTTGTCATCTTCAAAAATTCATTTCTCCTCCAGGGGGATCCATACCACCCAGGAAGAGATGATGTAATATCCATCCATGGGTGTTGTATCTTAATTTTCATTTTCCTTCATGTCAAATAACTTCATCAATCTTACGGTCCCAAACCATGACTAGGGTTGACATCAATGACAACAACCAATCTTCCAACAATCTTGTCCGCATGTAACCATTATTAGTTTGATTTAACTTTGTCAAATGTGTGTTGTCAATTCTACTCAACAAGGATTCTTGACCCAACCAACTATACATCCAACTCTTAGTTGATTAATGGGTTGGTCGATCCACCACCCAAATATCTTTGACTATTGGTCGACTACTCGATAGCGGGAACATTGGAAGAATTGGATAATCAAGAAAGTTGGGAAGATGTGCAGAGGATATTTCAAGTCCAAATACAAAATTATGCTCAATAATCACAACCATCAATTATTGAAACTCCACAACAACATGAGAATACCAATAGAATAAATAATTTTGAATCTTCTCAAATAATCTTAGAAGTGGAAGAAGAAAAATTGAGTAAAAGAAAGAGGACAAAATAATAGTCAGAAGAAAGGAGCCAAGTAATTCAAAGAATATCAGAGGCATCAACAAACAATAATTTTTTCACAGTTCGCTTTCTTCAGTAAGAAAGTTTGGAAAGCACAAATCTAAAGAAGGAATTTAAGTTGTGAAAACAAATCAAAATAAGCGAAACATTTTCTCCCATTCCCTGGCAATGAAGAATAATAATACTATAAAGATAAAGAAGGATATATATCCTCAACTTTTGGATCAGGGATCCTCTCAAAGTAGATTAATATCTACTCTAGATTATGAGAAAGGAAAATTGAATTTGGATATATTAGAACCTAAGGATCAAATTATCAAAAGTGTTGATAATTATAAAGATGCCAAATTTGCACTTGATTTAATGCGATAAATCTAGTGGATAAGATGGATTTACATATAAATATTAGAGAAATTATTTGTAAAGATGCAATGCAAGCTTTTCTTGGTATGAAAAGGTTGCAAAATATGGTAGATAAAATTCAAAAGCAATTGAACCAAGAAAATTTGGCTAACAGGACTAAGTAGATGAGAATTGAACTAGAGGATGGGGTAATTAAATTGGGAGATAATACCAAAGATAATAAATCTATACATGCCTTGTTTAAAACTAAGGATACTGGAATCTAGACATTAAAGAAGAAGATTAATATACCAAATGTTGACCATGTTCAAATACTTGAATTGTAGGTAGTATAATAGGAAAAGGATCAGCTTTTAGGACAAATGGTTCAAATGAAAAAGCAATTTGAATTGTATAGAAACATATTGAAGGTTTAAAGAAAGTGAATTATCCTCGTCAAATTTTAGCAGTTGTAGACCCATGTAAGGAGTTGCAAAACCCCCATTAGATGTAAATTTAAAATAGGTTGAAGTTAAAAAATTTGGAAAATTAATAATCGTGCATAATGATGATCTTAAAATTCTAGTAGAGAAGTTAAGTGATAGATACAATATTATTGCTTGATATCATGAGGTTAAAGATAAATTGCAAGAATACATAGAACAATTACAAGGTAAGTTTTTTGGAAAACCTTATTTGATTGGGGAAAAGCAAATTATTTGGGATCAGATTATAACATAAGTTACCAATATGTGGGATTCTTTCAAATTAATTCGAGAAGAGACAACTTTAGAAAATGAGGAAGATAAATCCATATACCAGGATTTCGAAGAATTGAGTAATAAACCTCAATTATCAAATAAAATTATTAAGTTTCTTAATTCCAAATTGTTAAGGTCCTAACTGCACATGGGTAGATCAATGTATTGGGATGTAATAAAAGGTCAATATTAATAAGACCTTTCAATGAAAATAGAATAAAGGCGGATGTAAGAAGACCTAATGACTTAAAAACTCTAGAAGGATCTTCCTCTAGATGCTTCTTTTTAGTATAAATAGAATTGAGGTATGAGAACCTAGCTTGGATATTATTATATGAGCTACGCTGATTGGGTTTCCCCTCGAAGGGGCTTGTAATTTATTGCTATCGATTCAAAGTGTTATTTATGTTGCTGTTCGTTATATCATTTACGTGTATTGTGAAGATTATACTATATATTTTACTGTTATTACATTATTTCTAGCATTTAAAGTTTTCTGCATATTTTGCATATTTGGTATCTTACCAAGTGGTATCCAGACACTTTCCTTGGCGAGAAATTATTGGGTATTTTTTTTTGGTAGAGGCATTATTTAAATGCTAGAAACCAGAATGCAGCCGTTCTGGCATAAACAGAGTTGAGGGATTCATGCACGCATGAAATAGAAGTGGTTATTAAGCGCACATTTTTTTGGCCACACTTGTAACCCCTATCGGTACCCATTTTAGTGGTAGCGCATCATACAACACACACAGTAATGCAGACCGGCCTATGGAATTTCACGAAGCCCTACGTAGATAAACCCTGTCGATGGGTGGAATTTCCTCTAGTGTCATAGAGAACAACACTAGGGAAGAGATACTCTCTAATTACCCTGAGTGGCAATCCGGGTAGTATGACTAAGAGTATGGTCTATCCTCCTTAGTTAGTGCCACGAGATATTGGACCGAGTACTACAGTTGGACCCCACTTGCGATATATCAGAGAAGCTATAACCGCAAACCATACATCTGTAGAACCACGAATACCTAACCCTTGGGGAACATAAACAACAATATAAACAAATTAAATCGGCCAGATCTATTAACCCAAATACAGATACGGGTTAAAAAATCTCGCAGTTATTTTTTTTTTACAGCTTCAAGGTTATGCTTTCATCTGAAAAAAAAAAAAAAAAAAAAAAAAAAAAAAAAAAGAGTTTGGGAAATTTTTTCACCATTATTTGAGACTTATTCCATTAGACTCATCTCTTCGTATATCTTTCATCCCATGTCATTTTTTACTTAAAAATTTCCTACGACCCATCCCGCGCACCCTTTTAGGTCTTGTTTTTCACCATTATTTGAGACCTATTCCATTAGACTCATCTCTTAGCCATATCACTTTCATCCATATCATTTTGTAGAAAAATTTGCATTATGCTGCCGATTGCCATTTTCACCATTATTTGAGACCTATTTCATTAGATTTAAGCTCTCTTCTCATTTATCACTTTTATCCATATCATTTTTAAAAAAAAAATATGACCCCACACGCTCCCTTTTAGGTCCGCAGTCCTCATGGCTATGCACGTATGCATTAGAGTCTAAAACTTCCAACACCACGCAACATGGTTTACTTGAGACCCAACAAGAGATTACCGGCTGCAACTTCGGTGCTACTAGCCCTCATTGATGCCTCCAGCAGATACGGCATCCATCCGACTGGCCCAGGTGTAGTCCGCAATGGTGGAAGTAAAAGATGAACTTGAATCTATCGTTGTAGCACTCTTGCACCAAACTCAAATCCCTCTCGATGATGATGCACCTAAAAAGGCTGAAGGAGAAACTTCTTCCCATTCCTTTCAACCACATCACTTTCAAAGGACATACGCCTTCCGCAGGTGAATGTAACTAGGGTGATGGCTTAGAATCCCGAAAGTTGGGTCACACAAATGGAACATTATTTTTTCTCTCTACAACATTACGGATGACTTGGCCAAACTTCACGGTATTGTGTTCTCCATCGATCAAGAGCAGCTAGCAATGAGTAGCAATGGAAGATCAAGGATATATGTGCTTGGACCCAATTTGTTGCTGAGCATGGGCAGCGACACGGACACCAACCATTTTGGGCGTTTGACAAAATTGAAGCAATGAGGCCAGTCGAAGACTTCATAGCTTTTATTGAGCATATGGCTTTTTAGAGGCGGGGCATGGCTGATGATGCCTTCTTTACGTAGTGCTTTGTCGATTAGGTGCAGAAGGAGGAGGTTAGGGCCCATGTCCTCATGGCTCAACTCTGACTTGGTGGAAGGCACAAAAACACCAAATAAGCACAACAAATTGTTTCCTCCATGGCCTTCTATTTTCCCTTTTCCCCAAACCCGGTAAACCCACTACTCCCTCGCTCCCCTTAAAAATCCAAGGTGGCCGGGCTGTAAAATGGGCGAATGACAACTTTCAAAGGCATAGTTATAAGCTGTATTAATAGAGAAATATTTCGGGCCACCAAATGTAGGGGCAAAATCTTTATGGACATCTCGAGGATATTCAAGAAGGCGATGACACTTCCCCTTGTTCAGAGTCACCGAAACTTAAAGAGAATAAACCCTCCCTTAGACCCTCTACTGTGCGAAGAACCCATCATTTCCCTCAATGCTCTCCTTGACTTCCTACCTTTAAACTCTCCAAGCTAATCCCGGTTATATCCAAAACGCGAAGGTCATCATCTTGGTTACGTGAGTGGTAGCACCCACAACTTTATTCATCGCCGCATCATCCAAGAAACCTTTGCTATATCCATGCTTTGTAGCTAATAATTTCCAAATCATGATTGCTAATGGTGGCTCTATGAAATGTAGGCTGTGAAAATGTGCATCTCAAATAGGTGACTACAACCTCAAATCCCATATGTTTTCTATTGACATGGGAGGTTGCGACATTGTGTTAAGGTGAATAGCTCGAGGAACCATGATTCCCATTCTCATGGATTTTTCGAACTTAACCATGCAATTTGACCAAAGTGTCCACACACATAAATTTCAACGCATCACTACGGGTTCTCACGAGAAATCATCAGTTCTCATGTATGGAGAAATTGCTCAAAGGTCGATAGGGTGTCATAGCCCAACTTCCATACCATTCAAGCCCGCGAGGAGATCCCACATTGCCCCAAGACCTCCAAGCCCTCTTAACTAAACATCAACTTGATCTTCCACTCCCAAGGACTCCCCTCATTCCCTTGGTGTCCATGATCATTCCATTCCCCTTGTCCCGAAGCCTCCCCAACATACATCCATGTCATGCACCCACTTGCCCAAAGAATGAAATTGAAAAAAATGGTCGAGGAACTCCTTCTTTGTGACCAGTCATCCGTCTAATGCAGTCCTTACTCCTCCACAGTGCGTCATGGTACTAAAGAAAGAAGAAGGTTCTTGGCGAATGTGTCACAACTTCCGTGCCCTCAATAAACTCACCACCATGAAGACAAATTTCCCATCCGGGTCATTGATGACCTCCTGGATAAACTGAGTGGTGCCCAATTCTTCACAAAAATTGATCTTATTTCGGGCTACCACCGGATCCATTATGAAAGAGGTAGACATTCCCAAGGCTGCCTTTTGCACTCATGAGGGGCCACTACGAGTTTTGGTCATGTCCTTTGGGACATTAGCAGCCCTCCACCTTCGAGCCTCATGAACCATGTGCCAGGTCGCTTTCTTTGTCATTTTGTCTAGTTTTCTTTGATGATATCCTCATATATAGCAAGACAGAAAGACCATCGACTCCTTAATGGATCAGGTTGACTTCAGCTCAACACCAACTTTTCCTCAAGCAGTCCAAATGTTCTTTTGGTGCCTCAGAAGTCAAATACTTAGGTCATCTTCATTAGGCAAGGATGACGGCATCAGGGTGGATCTAGAAAAGATTGAAGCTATGCAAGATTGGCGCACCCTAAGACTCAAAACTGCGTGGATTTTTTTGGGCCTCCACCGAGGGAGGTATTACCGCCAAGTTAAGTCAGAACTATGGAAAGATTACGCGACACCCTCACGACTCTCTCATTAAAAATAACTCTTTCAATTGGATGGCCGGTACTCAAGCTTTTCAAACTTTGAATGGCCATGTACCACTCGGTTCTATCTCCTGACTTCACAAAGAAGACATTTGTGTTGGAATCTGGAGCACATCGGGGAAGGCATTAGCGTCCTTATGCAAGTGCGATAACTGACCTTTATGAGCAAACAAGCTAATGAAAGAATACGGGCAAACCTATCTATGAAAAATAAATGTTGGCAATTATACATGCAGTTGAATTATGGCACCCTTATCTCTTGGGGCAGATTCCCAAATTAGAGCTGGAACCATCAAAGCCTCAAATACTACGGAACAACACATTTCCTCCTAAGAGAAACAAAAATGGGTCACTTCTAAGATCTTTAAACATGATTATGAGATCATTTACAAAAGAACCAAAGACAATGTAGTGGCCGGTTCTGCTTGTCGGGAAATATGAAGGCGAGGGATCCCTCTTTTCCCTTTCCTTCATTATTTTGATTGGCTAAAAGGCATTACACGAGAATGGTACCAAGACCCCAAAATTTGCATTATCTAATTTAACAATACTTGAGAACAAGGCACGAGGAGCTCCCCGGTACTCTTGGCTTCGGGGATGAGGTTTGATACAAAGGTGGCTTGTATTTAAGTAAGCGGTCAAGCTCAAATCCACGGTACTCTCTGAGCTTCATGCTACACCACAGCAGGCACTTTCGGGGTTCACCAAAACATATAGCGGTTAAAGCGCTCCTTTGCTGCGGGATGGCATGAAACGGGGACATCCGTGTTAAGTTTATTCTTCGAATGAGGTATGCTAATGCAACAAGGAGAAATAGTCAAATCTCTGGGGCACACTACAACGGCTTCAATTCCCCACGAATGTTGGAAGGATATATCTATGGATTTTTATACTAGCTTACCTAAATCGGGAATGATACGATTGATAATGGTGGTGGTGGATCGACTTTCAAGTATGCTCATTTTGGTATGCCACCACCCATTTACTACATCCGGTGGCCCAAATTTTCATGGATCAGGTCTTCAAGCTTCATGGCATGCCAAAACTCTATTGTTCGGTAGAGACCCAACTTTCTGAAGCAATTTTTGGCAAGAGCTTTAGCTACAAGGCACCTGATTGCATCTGGCTCAACTTATCATCCCCAGACAAATGGTCAAGTGGAAGTCGTCAACAAGTGTTTAAAAACCTATCTGAGGTGCTGCATCAAAACAACACCGGTGGGCTCAATGGTTACCCTACGCCAAATGGTGAACAACACTACATACCATCTGACCACTCATGACTCCTTTTGAGCCGGGTGTATGGACCCGGAAATACGCCGTCGAGTTCTCATGCCCACGGAATTTTCTCCGAGAGGTCGGGCGATTAGACAAACGCTACGGTCCGGTGGCGGTGCCTTAAAGAAGTTGGTCATGGCCCGAGCGAATAGGCGACAGCGGTCCGGGTGTTCCGGGCGTCAATTTGTAGAAGGGGATCAGGTGTTCTGCGGCTACAACCATATAAGCAAACTTCCTCAAGGCCGATAGAATTAATGCTAGCCCCCAAATTTTATGGCCTTTACACGGTTCTAAAGCATGTGGGACAAGTCACATATCGATTATCTCTGCCCGGTCGGTCGAAGCACATCCTTGTTTTTCATGTTTCGCAGAAAGGTGATTGGAATTGGTGCCAACTTCAAATAACCAAACCGAAGTTAAGTGAAGAAGGATCATTTGAGCTACAACCGAAGCATTTTTGGACGAGAGGAGGCTGATAAAGCCTCGTCGAGGAAGAACCATGAGGAAATTAACAAATGCAATTAAGGAAGATATGACTGTGAGATGCCACGCCCAGGAACCGACTACCATTACGTGAGTTTCACATCTGGCTTATGAGTTAGGTTGTTTTAAGAGCGGACATGTTAGGGTCTTAACCAGCACATAGGTAGATCAATGTATTTGGATGTAATAAAAGGTCAATATTAGTAAGACCTTTGCGGCAAAATAGAAGAAGCCGGATGTAAGAAGACCTAATAGAAGCACAAACTACAGAAGGATCTTCCTCTAGATGCTTCTTTTTAGTATAGAAAGCGAGAATTGCTTTGTATGAGAACCCTAGCTTGGATATTATTGTAATGAAATTTCTGCTTTCGATTGGAGGTTGCCCCTGAAGAGGCTTTGTGAACATTACTGTCGAGTTCAAAGTGCTTTATTTACATTTGCTGTATATTACGTGTATTGTGAAGATTATACTATATATTTTACTGTTATTCTACCAATTCTAGCACATTTTGTTTACGTTCTACATATTTACATATATCTGGTATCTTACACAAATCTAGGGATGGGTTAAGAAATACTGTGGTAAAGGATTGCACTTCAATGTTTATGGAAACATAGAAGTTTTTTGCAAAGAGGATTTTGACTTAACAAGATCAAAATAAATGCATTGCAGTCCAAAGGAATCTTAAGTTTTTTACACATACGTTTGATCATTTGGTGTATATGGGATTACCAAAATATTAGGGTAAGAAAGACAATCTTGTTTCATTTTAATCTTATAGGTAAAAGTTGTTCAAATCAAGAGAAGATGTTCATAGATTTTAGGATATGACCAGAGCAATAAGGGGTCAAACTATAGTACATAGTTCAATTGATTATTTCTATGCAATAAGGGGTCAAACTATAGTACATAGTTCAATTGATTATTTCTATTTATTATGGAAAATTAAATATTTGTTTTCCTAATTAAATATAGAAAATTAAACATAATTAGATATTTCCTATAGGAAAATGATGTTGTACAAGTATCCTTCAAATGAGGATTGGAAGGTGATCCAGATTATTTTTGGCACTAAATGAAAGTGGAGATATAATAAATAAATGTACACATATATCTTAGATATCCAATAATATAACACAATTTTATCAGAGACACAATCATAAACACATAGATACAGTAATACACAATTTTCTATTAATGAGCGAGAATGTAAAAAGACTGTAAAAATATAGAGTGAAAGACCTGCTAGAATGGTAGTAGCTTATCTATGGGAAGATATGTGTCCACTAATTACATTTCCAAGAAGATAATATTAAAATGGGGCTCCAAAGTTCTTTTTATCATAAAGAAAATCCAAAACCCTAACCCCAGAAGATGAAAATCCAACAGTTTTATGGACCAGGTTTTGGGTAGTTTGGTGTATCAACTTCTTGGGGGAGTAACTTTGGCATATGATCTTTGATTGGGGTGAAATATAGCTCGTTATAAAGGTATCATTGAGGATATTCATTTTGGGGGTTCAATTAGAGCCTTCAAATATCATTGAGAAGCTCGATCCTAAAAAATATTCATTTAGGACCTCAAAATGGCACCAGAAGTTAAAACTTCTAGAAATAGTAATTACCAAAATTTCTAGGAGAATGTTTTCAGCCAGCTAGAAAAGGTGGGTGGCCACAAATATCCACCTATATCAACCCTCCCTCCTGTTGTCCCTTGGTTATGGAATAAATCAAAGGTCGAGGAAGAAAAGGTCAAACACAAACTACGCGGGAGACACAGTGACTATCCCTGGGTTGAAGTAAGCAAAAGAGAAGAAAAGTTGGAGTGTAGCACAGAAAAGCAAGCCATTGAAAGAGGAAATTAGGGATGATAGATCAACAAGAGAAATGAATCATAGAAAACTCAACAAGCAGAGAAATCCATCATTGGATTCTTTGGAGCACCGCGCGATAAGGGAGGAAAGATAGGCTAGTGAAGCCTTGAAAATGCGCATCAAGTTGACCTAGTGTTTTAGATACCTAGGGTTTTGGGTAATTAGGGTTTTGAAACATAGGGTTCAACCTAAGGCTATCGGTGAGGCACTATAATGTATAAATAGAGGTCGAGAGGACCTAGTTTGGATCGGTACTAAGGTTGGGTATTGATATTGATTGAGAGATTATTGTACTGTGAGAGAGACGAGTGGTGAGAATGAGAGCCTTCTAGTATTGTAATATCTTCAGCTGGGTGCAAAGATCAATTCCTATAGTTGGGTGCATATGAAGGTGGGAGACAGAGAGAAGATATGTTGACTAAGAGAATAGATCAAAACTATAAGCTTGACCTTAATATATCATAAGCACAATCATGTGGATGTAGCCCTAGAGAGAGGGTGAACCATGTATATTTTGTGTTGTATGTGTGATTGATGTCTGGATATTTGTCATTGTTATACTATTATTTGCATTATTATGTTAGATCAGATGTATAGCTACGCATAATAGATCTAGCTGATAAGAGATATATGAATGTTTCATTATTTGTATTAGATCCACTTGATATTCCCCTGGTTGTAAACACCTCTATCTTTCAACCCCCCTCTTAGCTGCTTTGGGTGAGACTGCATATGCTTCACAGATGTTGTTGAAAGGGATAGTAGCTAGGGTTATTGGTGCAATCTTGGAGTGAACATAGGGTCTGCCCCTGTGCCAACAAATGGTTTCGTTGCCGGGACAATAATCTGTTTAAGGGAATGTCAAGGTGGTTCCCATAAAAGATTGAGATTCAAAAGTGGATAGAGGACTAAGAGAGGAACTTCGATGAACCCCAGAAAAAGAACCATAAGCTAGATACTGAATATTGGCTACAAATATACATCTTCGACGAAATTCACAATATCTTCTTTGGGGGAATCCACCAAGAGTTGATTGAATGGTTGGCTAGGTTAGTCGATACCCAATTCAAGACTAGATCTAGAAATTTTGTGGTTTGGATGTCAACACTGATCCAGAAGGTCAAGAGAGTTGACAATGTTGTATCTAGAGCAATAGATCATTGGTTTGATATTACCATTGGAGGGTATATCACCGAGTTTTTTGTTGACAGAACAGAATTGTATAGCCAAGCCGAAAGATACTTTTTCAAAGGACCTAGAGGAAACTTTTTGCACTTTCTGAAGCTGAGGGTCAAGATGCTCTTGCATGAAAACCACATCTTGAAGATATAATAGATTGGTCAAACCCGAAAAGAATAATGTTCAAGATCTTAGACAATGGCAGTGACACAGAAGTAGGACATACACACAGTGGGAAAGTATTCCGAGGGGTTCACCTTGAGAACCTGTTTAAACAAAACTATGGAGAAGAGGGTTTCTAGAGTGGAGAAGAGGTAGATATAATCGATGAAGAACATTCAGAGACCACCAGAAAAGAAGAAGGGGAAGCTAAAGAAATTTTCCAAAGTGAGCCAAAAACCTCAAGAACTGCGTGGACCACTGAAGTAAGTAATGTTAATCTTCCTATTGTCTCAACAATACTTAGCAGTCAAAATAGTCAAAACCACTAAAGTCCTCAAAGCACTATTACTAGTAGCTTAGCATCTACTCAGAAAAAAATCCTAGTCATATCTATGGTAGATGAAATGAGGCTCCCTATATTTAGAAGAGATGGATCTGAAGATCCAGATCAACATTGGTTTTTGTGTGAATCCGTATGGAATATTAAAAGTATCACCGATGAAGCCATCAAGAGAACCCATTTCGGCACTATGCTAAGGGACTGCGCACTGAGTTGGTACATGAAGCTTGTCCAAGGATTGGCATAGCCTAAGCCACTAAACGAGATCAAGATTGCATTGATTGTAGAGTGTAAGAAACCTAAGTCAGACTCACAATGTATTACAGAGCTAAAGGAGATCAAACAAAAGGTAGCAGAACCTGTTTGGGAGTTCAACCAAAGATTCAAGACCCTGGTAGGCCGATTAACTTTACAGATCCCCGATGAACAGAACAAATAATGGTTCATCATTGTGCTATTACCACACATCAGAGTCCCTCTGATGCATCAAAATATTACATAATAGGCAGAAGCTTTGGAAATCACCATGAAGCTTGAATCAACACTTATGGGAGAATCGAGCTCAGGCATGAGCAAGATCTTGAGTCATCTAACTAGTTTGTCCATATAGGTTGAGGATATGAAGAAATATAAAGGAAAAGACAAAATGGAAGATGTCTGGTGTGTGAGATGTAGATCATAAGGTCATGATAAGGAACATTGTTCGTTATTCCATGAGTATTTGGCCTCAGGAGCGCCGAGCCCCTTGAAGCAAGTTAACCTGCCCTCGTGTGATGTGTGCAGAAATAGGCATCACACAGGTGAGTGTTATTACATGCAGAAGTATGTTTAGACACCCATTAACTTGTACTGCACATTCTGTAAATTAGTAGGGCACAATGATCAAGATTGTAGAGCTTACAATCTCTTGCATGAAAGGTCAAGAGACATAGACAAGATTCAGGGTGAAGTAAAACAAGAAGGAAATACTCTGCAATACAACTCTCTAGGGAGAGGAAACTTCACTCCTCATGGTGGATACAGAGGATGAGGACAAGGAGGAGGTATGGGCTGAGGCTGAGGACAAATAATCTGTTATAACTGCATGCCTCCAGGACACTTAGCAAGGGATTGTCAAAACCCTTGCACAACCTACAGTTATTGTAACTCTTTCGAGCACATCATAGAAGAATGCCCTGTGCTACTAGCTAAGCTTCAGGAAAGACAAGGGCTCCAACAGAACCCACAAGTACAACTGATATATGTTGAACCTCATGGAAATGAACCTAGAGTCACTATCATTACCCAAGGAGGCATTGCTACAGGAGAGGATAGACCAACCCAAAGAAATATCGCAGAAGAGTCAGGTATCAGGAAAGTTGAGGAGAAGACTCAAGATTTTGATGCAAACAAAGAAAGATGAATCTTTGAGGAAGCAAGACAAGAGTTCAAGAGGAACCAAGGATATTTATCTAGAGCACAACCAAAAGTAAAAGAGTATGGAATGCCTCAGGAATTTGATCAATCGGTTGTGCATAAAGAAGGAAAAGAGGTAAGTACTCTCATCGAATTGTTGTACACTTGTCTTAAATTATTTCAGGATGAGAAAGCTATAAAAGAGTTACAGAACCTAATCAGGCAATATGAGCTAGGAAAGATAGACCCCTTGCTGAACAGGGTAGTACACCAGATTTCTAAGAAGAGAAGAACAAACAAAGAATTACATTTGAATGATCAAATAGGAGAGTATGATATAGACTATGTGGTCCTCGACTTAGGGTCGGAGGTCAATGTCATGATGAAGAAAACTTGGGCACTGATGGGAAAACCCAAGATGATATACTCCCTTATCAGGATTTGCATGGATAATCAACAAGTTGTCAACCCATTTGGATGATTGAAGCATGTCCCCATGGACATCGATGGGGTTAGGACCTTTACAGACTTGGAGGTAATTGAAATTGTTGATGATAGTTTCCCTTACCCTGCATTACTAGGAATTTATCGGGCCTTCAACAATTTCACTGTGGTCAATTTAAAGAAAAGATGCATGACATTTGAAGGAGATGGCCTTAGGGTCATTGCACCCCTATATCTAGATGAAGGTCCATGGTATACAGATCCCTTCAGATAAGAAGACTATGCATATGAGTTGGAAAACATCTACAAACTAATAGCCAGATAGTAGGATTACATTAATCCCACTGCCGATGGGAATCTAAGTTGGCGAAGTGACAGTGCATGCTCATCATATTCAGAAGAAGTGCTAGAGAAATGGCATAACCAAATGTATGAAGTATCCATAAGGAGATGTGCTCAACTGACCAGAGAAGTTCGTTGGATTGGGACCACAGCAAGTAACTTACCTACCTTTGATGGTCTCAATCCTTTAGAATCCTTCTTGATGGACTTTAAAACAATTGTACCATCATAAAAGAGGTTGTTATCTATGGATGAGGCTTTGAAAGCTACACCAACAATATGGTGGGGAACACATAAAAGCAATATCACATACTGGACACAATGTCGAACCTTGATGACAACATGGTTTTCAGCACAAGAAGGAAGTTGCGAAGTGAGGTACACAAGTCGAAGCTTCCCAAAGGACCATGTATGAATTTGTGAAGAGGCTTGTAGTGACATTCCTCAAGAACAATGGGTACACAGATTCATTAGCATGTTGGACACCTTCAAGCAGAGTTGTGCCTTATCACCACAAATTGGGAAGGTATGCTTCAGAATTTTGTAACCACCTTTTTATTTGAAAGTGAATTCCCCTCGGTAGATCAAGAATTAAATACTGTGAGGTAGAAAGTATTTAAAGAGTCATCTAGCCTCCCTTTGGAGCAAGAAGAGGACGAATGGACTACACCATTCCGGAAATTACAAGGATGATACAACATTAATGCCAACGAAGATGATGAACCAAGGAAGGTAAACGTTGCTGAGATAGAAGGCCATAGGGATGTGGAAGGACTAGGAGTTGAACTACCATTCATTGGATAGTTGATCAAGATAAAGAAATTTAATATTGGAACAGAGGAGACATCGAAGCTTGCCAATGTCGAAGCTTATTGGTATGCTGCTACCATTGACAAAATTACAGAATTACTGCATGAGTATTAGGACTTATTTCTGACCAAGTTGACTGATATGAAAGGTATCAAAGGACCCATGGGAGAAATGAGAATACCTTTGAAGCCATATGCGAAGACATTCAAGCAAAGACCCTACAGATTGAACCCAAAGTATAAGGAAAAAGTGAGGATTGAGCTCGACAGAATGCTGGAAGCAGGGATTATTGAACATGTCGAGGAGTCAGAGTGGATCATCCCTATGGCAGTACAAGACAAGAAGATAGGCGAGATCAACATATGTGTGGACCTCATAAAGTTGAATGGTGCTTTTTTGCATGACCCCTTCCCTACACCATTCACAGATGAAGTATTAGACAATGTGGGAAGCTAGGAGGTATATTCTTTTACAGACGGGTTTTCAGGATACCATCAGATCCAGATTGCCAAGGAGGACCACCACAAGACCAAATTTTCCATGGATCCTACCAATACACAATGATTCCATTTGGACTGAAGAATGCCCCAACCATGTTTTCTAGGGTGGTGGTAAAAGCGTTCAAATAATTTTTGCATAAGTTTTTAGAAGCCTATTTTGATGATTGGACTGTTTTT
>SNQJ01S0151126.1:0-14297 GCA_010110895.2 Picea sitchensis
ATGAAAGATTGCATTTTTACTTCAGAATTGTAGAGTTGAAATTGAAAATTGCATTGGTTTTTAGAAGCATATCATTCATTGAAATTTAAAGTTAGGACTTTGCATTATTTTTCATATTTACTTCTCTTTCAGAGTCATAACATCATGAGTTTCACTACCATACCTTTTTGAGTAATCACGGCCACTAAAATTAACGCTATAATTTAAAATTGATTAGTCACGATTTTGTTTTCTAGGGTGCACAAACTAGCTTGGGATTTAGTGACTTGGAATAAGATTTTGTGAGTAAACTTCTCCAAGGAAATTAAATCAACATATGTGTCTGAGAAAGGGAGTGGAGAAATCCATTGTATAATTGGTAAGATTAGGAGGCTCCGCTCACACCGGAGTTAATCATGAGGTCACACGAAGACAGTTGAAGGGATATCCCCTCGATACCTTCCTAGAATCAGAGGTATTTCTAGGGGTCTTTCTAGTGCCTTTACCTCTGTGAGAGGCGGTACTTTCAAGGTTTCAGGCTTTGCTACCCTGCCCATATGGTGGACCTGACTTACGAATGCTCGCCTGTGCATCGGTTATATAATGGTTTATTAGTTGCTTCTTAGGTGTCTCATAGGTTACTTGCAGGGGTTATTCTGCAGGTACCCTGGGTCAGATAATGGTTGGGCAACACACATCCTTTATGGAGGATTACCTCTCCGAGGGAATCTGACCAACTAGTTGTTAAGCCCACAAGGGCCCTTATAAATGATTATGTTTCAATCTTTAGCAGGGAGTCTCAGGCCCCTCTTGGGTGAGACATACCTTCTTTAGGGAGGGAGGCCACTCAACCACTTTACCACGTTTGTATGCATATTGGTCGTTTGACTTTTGGTCTGCTCTTTGATTACTAGTTGGCCTTAGGGGTCTATACTGAGTTTTCATTATCATGGACAATGGAGTTCCTTTTGCTCCCTCGTTTACCACTACCCTTCCCATGATGCCCACTCATTTCATGGGGATGAATCCTTCCACTTTTCATAATGATATGTAGAACTATGATACTCAGTCTGTGCCTTAGGTCTCTAATCATGTTCCTATTGATATGCCTTTGCCCATGAAATCATCTCCCTAGTATACTTATATGTATCCTAGCATTGGATCCAGGGGCACCATAGCTCCAATGCCTATATCTTCGTTCAATATGAGTCACATCCCTCAAAAAACTCTCAGTGCAGGAGGTTGGAACCTCCCCTCTTACATATCCAATCCTATCCATACTCTATCTGGAGCTAACACTCAGATGGGTGCCTATTCTACTTATTACACCCCATCCATGTATCCTTCTTCTGCCATGTCGATTCCTTCGAATAATTTTCCCATGATAGGTCCTCATGTATCCTCGGGTATTTAATACAGGGAGAATTAGTTTTATGGTTCGGGATACCCTCTTTATGGAACCCATTCACAAGGGAGAAACATATATCCTCACTCGAATATTCCTTATCATACTTTTGTCTCTTCACAAAATTCAGTGATGATGCCCATGCACACCTCTACAAATCAGTTAGGCGGGGGATACTACCTTTCCGGACAGGGGCAGGGGGTGAACCAGGATCCTTCCTAGCCTACAATATTCCAAATCCAGTCTTTCCCTGGACCTTTGTAACAACTACCACAACTCACCGCTAGCCCAGTCATTCTCATTCATACTGGAGCTCCGTCACCAACCTCTGCCAGTCATGTTGGAGATGGGTCGACAACGTCTACAAGTCTTGTTGACAACCTGCACCTGACTACTACCAGTCATGTTGGGGGCACCACACTAATCGCTACGAGTCATATCAATGTCACATATCCAACCTTGGTATACCATGTAGGATATGACTCTCTCACCTCTACCAGTCACATTGATAGTATGTCACCAGTTGTTGTGAACTAAACTAGGGGCATTAAGAAACCCAAATGCCTCATACATAAGCCTAAATTCATTTCCAGGACTTTGGAAGGATATCACCTTACTCATTTATGTCCATCCACAGCTAGGATACCAGAAGCGTGGGGCTCGCCTAAGGGCCTTTCGGATTTGAAGCATATGTGGTTTCCCCACACCTTATTCCACCGTTGATTGACATGACAGTAATTCCACTGCACTCTTCTCTTGATCACACCCCCATTTTTGAGGGTGATGTATCCCCTATCCCTATTATCCTGCATCCTCTTCAACCTAGAATTGAAGAAGTGGTCGTACCAGTGCAATCTCTAGTCAATCCTACTCTCTTTGCAGAGGGTGATGTGTCCTTCAACCCTATCATCAGTATCCCTGATATTGCACCTTATGAATGAGAGAGAGCTCCAATTTCCCCGAATCCTCTCCCTCTAGGTTTTGAGGAGATCACCTTCAATTGGAACGGTCTTGTGGGGTATCCAATTCCCTTGCCTATGTCCTTTCCAGTAAGGTACATTATCTGATATATCACTGAGATTGTATCCTACGTTGGTACTTTATCCTCCTTGAATTGGAGATCTTTGGGTTTTACCAAGATTATGTCGGCTATTCATAAGATACTGACGTTCCGCAAAAGTTCTGCACATGATCCTTGCCCCCCCCTGCACATGACTTGCCACCTAGACTCTCCCAAATGAGTTTGAGTTAATCTCTTTTCTGACTCGTTAAAAAAATGAAAAGATTGTCGAGTGATTTGTCCCTTTCACACTTGTTAAATTGGACTTTAAAGGTTGTGAGTCTTAGTTAAGCTCTTTTTCGACTCGTTTCAAAAAGTGAAAATATTGTCAAGTGAACTTGTCTCTTTCACACTCGAAAATTGGATTTGAAAAGATGTCTATTTGGCACAAGTTTATCCCTTTTTCACACCAAGTAGACTAAAATTCATAAAAAAGGACATCTTTTGGCGTTAAGTTGTTATTACATCTCATGCCCTTGCTTGTAGTATTGAGCCTATAGCCGGTTCTCGCTTTGCGTTATAAAATGTTTGCCTCAGCAGCTTTGCATCCTCAACCAAATAGAGCCTTGTTTATATCCTTCGCAATTTGACACCCTATACCTAGGAGGGAACATTCCCCCAAGTGTCCATCTCCTGCATGCATCTCCTTGCATTGAGCATAGCTATGTTCCACTGTTGGAACTAGTTTTTCTTACTTGCGACACTCATTTCCTCCTCTGTATCATAACATTCAGTTGTCTATGAAAAAACAAAAAAAAGACGGGTGGGAAGGGAGTATTATCTTATATCGACAATAGTCGTGTCGCATTTGAATAGAGAACAAAGTTATTAATTCCATTCATCATCATAATTTTGGGATTAGCATGACCTTGGGAAGCTAAGCTCATTACAGATTCTTCTCTACCAACTCGTTACTCTTCCAGTCCCTATAGATAATTTCATTGATGCTTCCTGCATCTCATGGTTTCATCATTGATTCTATGTTGTCGGAGTCCTCCATATGTCTCATGCTCTTGTTCAAAGGAGCCTATCAACCTGTGTTGGCCACTCCTCAAAAATATTGACTTTGCATGTCGTGCATACCCTCAGTTTGTCTTAGAATCACATGATACTAAATTCCTATCATGCACCCTGGCCCTACTTTCATCATTGGTAGGTAACCTTGAACTCAACAATCAACATTTCATCATTGGTCGTTGACTAGGTGGTTTCCCTTATGTTCGATGGAAATACATCTATTCACACATTGGGATTCATACAGTTTCTTGGATTCCATTAGCCTTATTGTTAGTTTCCTCGCCTTTGTCAATAGTTTTCATCATTGGCTGATATTCAAAGGGTCTTTTTTGTGTACCACTTTCACTTGGCACAGGTGAAAGACACACAGGTTTGTTGGTTCGTGAACATTTTCTTCGTTCGATTTCCACCAAATCATTAAGCTACTGCTTTGTACCTCGTGCTAAATGATGAGATATGCCTTAATGTTCTCCTTTTAGTGGGTCTCTTTCCATCGACTTCAACCCATTTATTCTGGAAACAAGACCTAGATTCTTATGAGTACCTTGAGGCTTGTAGTCATTAGTGGCAGGATCTCTTGCCATTGACAGTTGGGAATACATCAATGTCTCCTAATCGATGGATTCTTCAGGTGTTCGACACCAACTCCTTTATTCACACTTGTAATAATGTACTCGGTGCCTTGATACCTACTTTCATTATCGATAGGTTGTCTCACGTTTGTTAATGGTATACATCAATGACCATTAATCAAACAATGTCTCATTGTGTTCAACCTCAAATCCTTTATTCACATGATGTAGACTTGCACCCTTGGTGTATTGCATAGAAGGCTTGAAGACATCATTATGTGGCTGCAACTTTCCTGATTTGTTGCTTCCTTTTCATTGGACCAATACCTATATGACTTCAGTGATCATGGGAGATCAGATTGTACTCCATGGTATATAGATATATTCAGAGTGGTTTTGAGACTTGTTCTACTGGGCCTTGTTCATGACTATGTTAGCTATTGGCATGTAACTGCATTTGTATTTTCCTATTCATGGCCATGAACACTTGTTTGGTATATGTTCACATGGATCTGCAGTGTAGTTTTATTGGCAACCATGTATGCAAAGTTAGTGCAGAATGTAATGAGAAACTAGTTCATCCAGTTGGTTCCTTACCACTCCACTTCTTGGTTGTTTATAATGTATTTCGACCATCGTAGATACTACTCTGACCTCACACATTAGGGGAATCTGTTATAGAAATATTTTCCTCACCCTGTGCAATCTTGCACATAAGACCTTATTCCATTTCCCTATGCAAACTTATCTTCCCTATTTATAAAATACAGAGCCAAAAATAAATATTTTTCCATATGTACGAATCTTGCACACTATACAACATGCGTATACGCATGCTTCTCCACTACAACCCATGTACATCAGGATTTGTGCCAGAAAATGAAAATTAATGTCGGGTTTCCATGTCATGACATAAGATCTATGATCCTTGGCTTTCCATATACTAGAAACGTTCTGACTCGGCCCTTCAGTTCCATTTTGAAGGCTATAAATGGGTCAATTCTGAGCTATGGAAAGAAGAGAAAGAATTCAACTTTGAGAGAAAAGTTACTCTGGAGAAATTAGTTACTTCATATTGAGTCTGCATCCCTTTTTCCTTTAAGTCTAAACACAATGTTCAGCCCTCAAGCTCTTACCTTATTGATTGAGAACCTCATTGTTCCTCTCTTATGAGCTTGCCTTTGATGGAGGATTGAAGTGGTGGAGGCCCAGCTAGAAGGAACTTAGTTTCTCGGTTCCAAACGATGCTGACACGGAAGTCTGTAACATTTTCACTTCTGCTGATCATTTATTAATATAAATACTATTTTCCTGTCCAATTGGTATCTTGAAAATATATTGAATTATTATTCCATGGGCATATTTGTCATGTTTATTAATGGATTATGCTATTGAATGTGCTAACATTATATAATATCACCATATGCGTGCTTTGTTGGGTTGTTGAGGACTAGTGGTAGGTCTATCGATTTGGGTCGAGTGCTCAATGATGGAATTCATCGAACATCTAGACAAGGCAGGCCTTTTATCTTGTCTTGCTATCATATCTGTTTATATAGAATACTTGAGAAGAGAGTTGATTTTTGCAGTCATTTCCATCTATTGTTGTTTACCCTATCCATAGAGAGATTTTCCTCATAACACCTAGTCAACATCCACTAAGTGCCCAATCAACACCCAATAAATAGTGATTCATATCCTAGTCAACAGCGAGTCAGCATCCACATCATCACCATGTGTCACAATGTGATATTTTTCCATAGGATTCCACATGCCATGATTTCATTAGCTACCACATGTCATAGTTTGATTAACTAACATGTGTCATTGTCCCATTGATTTCCATGTGTCATAGTATCATTGGTTAATTTATCTTGGAAATAACTTAATAAGTTAGTTAAGGGAGGGAAGAGAATTAAAAAAAGAAAAACTAAGTAAAGTGAAGTGGAGAAATGAAGGTAGAAAGGTATGGTGGGTGGAGATATAAGGAGGGTCGCGGAGCATCGTGAGGGGGTGAGAGGGTAAGGGGATATGGTGAAATAAGGAGTGGGAAGAAAAATTAGAAAATGACCAAGTAAATAGGTAGAAAGGTACGTCATATGGAGAGATAGGGAGGGGTGCAGAGTGTCATTAGGGGGTGAGGGGGTATGGAGAAATAAGGAGTGGGAATAAAATTAAAAAATAATGACTGAGTAAGGAGAAGTGGAAGGATGGAGGTAGGGGATGGAGGGATAAGGGGGGTGTGAAAGTGAAGTGTATGGAGTGAAGTGAGGGAGAAAAAACAAAAACAATCTCAGTATGGGACTAGGAGGGTATGGGAAGAGATTGTAGCGTATATTAGTGTAGGAAATACAAAAAAATATTCTAAGTGTTGAATGGAAGAGAGAGTAGTATAGAGTAGTATAAGAGAGGAGGAGAATAATACTAGGAGAGGAAAATAAGAAATAGACTAAGTTGTAAGAGAGGAGAGTAAGCATGGAGTAAGAGATACTTGGATTAAGAGGGAAAAAGGTTAAGTATGGAATATGAGAGAACAAGAGAATTTCCAAGAACATAAGTGTGGTTCCAAGACAATGATCATGGTTCCAATAATTCTTAGTTCCAAGAAAAATTAACTTCATTTCATATGGAAGAAATGCTCTTTGGGAGATTGAACAAAAACGTGGATGTATTGAGCATACATACTCAGATTTTGAATATAAAAAAGGTGCAATGAATGTGAGACTAAAGGATATGCCATGAATTGGCGATCATTTAAAATTTCCTTCTTCTAAAATAAATTTATTATTATTATTATTACAAGAGAGGGAAATCAAGGTAACCAAATTTTAGTCAACAATTGGCTCATACTTCAAAAATATCATGCATCAAAACTAAAAATAATTTGATAGGCATACTTCAAAAATCTCATGCTTAGAGATCCCAAGATCCAAGAAATTAATAAAGTGATACCCTAAAGTAGTTCTATGTTGAGTTTCATAAATATATTCAACAATACAAAACATCTCAACAAACCAATTGACTAAATATTCAGAGATAAAGTTTGTCAAACACTAGGACTAAATCTCCATGAATCAAATATAAAATCCTAGCTTAGATATGGAAATAACATACATGGTTGTAAAATACTCCATGATATTATAGAGAAAAAATATTTGAAGAATACAGAAGAAACACTCAAGAACTCAACATTATCCTCAGTTCAGGAATACAATCATAAAGCCTTGAGAAAATGGTGTAGAAGAAGAAGAATGGAGAAGATGGAGATCTTTATTTGATGATTAGAAGCTTTGTTTCATGTTGATGGTTGGACCCTTCTATTCTGAACATCTCATTTCTCACTTATAACCCTCTCTTTGATGATGTTTCCTTCTTTTAAAATATACTTTCAATGTTTTCTTGAAGTAGTTAGGGTTTTAGTCTTTCCACGAGATTGTATTATTGGAATAAACACTTTTATTAATCCCTCATTTAAGTATCATTAATGAATTTGCATCATTGACATTCATGCCTTGAAGTGGGGCCCATTTCATCTTTAATAAAAGTCATTAAATAAAATTTTGTTTTCAAAACTTTTGACTGGCTGCCTTTTTTAAAGGTGGACTGTGTTTTAATTTTATGAGCAATATATTTAACCTTTCAACCATAGAAACCATTTTATATGCAATATTCAGCATCCCAACTTTCCAATGAGTCCTCCTGAGTGCAATTGATCTCAATATATAAGCTTGTAAAGTTGAGGTTCCAAGAATATTTACCAACAAAACATGAAAACATAGATGACTATTATTTCAATTTCTAAGAGCATCATGGCCAATTTCATATCTTGAATCCCGTTCCATATTACTCTTAAAATTACCTTTCCAATGAGGTATATTTTGTCCAAAATCGATGCTCGTATCTCAAGATATGACATATGAAAAATCCCTCCTCAACAGTCGTTCATCAATTCGTGGGTTAATCTTGGTCCTTCATCTCAATTCACCTTTTTAAAAGGAAATTCAATCCCACATGCATTGTGGTAAAAAGTTATCAAGTGTTTATATAGTTAAATTTTACCATGCCTTTATGTAGAACATAAGAAAACTATGGAGAATATGGAGGCTCGAACCTTGGAAAATTCATGAATTAATTAAATATTTTGATAGCCCAGTCATCATCCATTAAGTTCCCAGTCAATGCCTAGTCAACAGTGAGTCATAGCTCGATCAGTAGTGAGTCAATGTCCATGTCATAACCATGTGTCATAGTGTGATAGGATTCCATAGGATTCCACATGTCATGATTTCATTATCTACCATATGTCATAGTTTGATTGGCTTCCATGTGTCATTGTCTAATCGATTTCCATGTGTCATGGTCTCATTTCTTAATATACCTTGGAAATAAATTAATAAATTAGTTAAGGGAGGGGAAGATGGGATGAGAGGGGAGGGATATGAATTAAGAAAAAGAAAAACATAACAATATGGTAGGTGTAGAGATAAGGATGACCATGGAGCGTCGTGAGGGTGTGAGGGGGTAAGGGGGTATGGATAAATAAGGAGTGGGAAGAAAATTAAAAAAAAATGGCCAAGTAAGGAGAAGAGGATGAAATAATTTAGGGGATGGAGGGATAAGGGGGGTGTGAACCCGCAGTTTATGGAGTGAAGTGAGGAAGATACAACAAAAAAAATATATGGGACTAGGAGGGTATGTGAAGAGGCAATAGTGTAGGAAATACAAAAAATATTCCAAGTGTTGAATATAAAAGAGAGTAGTATCAAAGAGGAGGAGAATAAGACTAGCAGAGGAAAATAAGAAATAGAATAAGTCATAAGAGAGGAGAGTAAGCATGGAGTAAGAGATACTTGAATTACGAGGGAAAAATGTTAAGTATGGAATATGGGAGAATGTTTATTTTTGTAGATTTGAGAGGTATTCCCACTAGAGGCCAAGGTGCCAGTCATGTGGGAATTTTCATTGGCACCAATTTTGACATTCGTTTTAGTGAAATCGGCCTAGAAATGAGGCTAGGTCCTCATGGGAAAGTTGATGGGATCTGTGGGTTTGTGTGGGGGTGCCACACCCACAAAGAAAATTAAAATATTCTAATTAATCGTTGATTTTAGGAAGGTCTCCTAAACTCACTCATTGGACTTCTATATAAAGGAGAGATGTCATTTTGACGTTAGATCATCATCATGGAAGAATGACGTTGGAATAAGTGGGTCTGCAGTTTTTTCAAGGATGATTGGTGAACTTAGCTAGGAAATTATGCAAGGGGGCGAATCTGGCCTAGGAGAAAGAAGGTGGAAGAGGGAGAAGTGTACAGAGGTGACTGTATCAGTTTTATGTACTCATGTGTGGTTTGTAGATGGGTGAAGCATGTATATATGCGGGTTGTAGAAAAAAGAATATTATATAGGGTATGCATGGTTTGCAAGAGAGAAAACCACATATGTTAGTGGGTTTCCAGTTAGTGAATCACATATCTAGTTTTTTGGAAAGGTACAGATCCATACAGGTTGACATGTGGGATCACCAGGCTATATAGGTGGTCTACGATAGATTTTTGAGCAGAGGATATTTCCATAATATAGTTGAGGTTTGGTTTCTTGTTTGTATATTGGAGGACAAGGTTGTCCTCAGATTTGGCGATTTTGAGAGGACTTGTTCTATCCTCATATTTTGTGACTTTGAGAGGACTGGTTTTGGGTCCTCATATTTGGAGAATTAGATAAAGTTACAGGAAACAAAAATATTATGTCTCTTTTGTATTGATGATTCATCTATGATCTTGTTGTTTTCATTGCATATGCTTTTTCATTCAATAATTTGAGTGTAAAAGTGTTCAGTGATAGTTAGATCACTAGGAAGAAATTTTCTGATTTGAAATTAGTAACATAGAGTTGCATGTGAAAATTGACATGGAATCAGAGCTTGGAATTTGAAGAGAAGGGGATCATCTTCAGACACTTTGTTGGCTACAACACTAGAAGAGTGTTGTACTTGTTCTTGTTCTAAGTAGGTCAATATGGTGAATACATTGAAGCTTGAGGATAGGTTGGAAGGAAAAACCAAATTCTGATCTTGGAAGGAAAGGGTTCTCCTTCTATTGGAAGAGAATGACCTCAAGGAGTATGTTGAGGATGTGGTTCCTAGCCCAAATGATCTAGTAGATTTGGAATTTCATAAGAAGAGGGAAGTGAAGGCCAAGCATGTATTTCTAGAGTCCATGAAGGACCACTTGATTCCTCACATTACTAAGAAATAAATTTCCAAGGATATGTATGATGCTTCGGTGGGTCTTTACCAAAACAAGAATAGTGGTAGGATGTTACACTTGAAGCATCATCTTCAAATTGCCAGGATGACTAGTGAAGACACAACTGTTAGTTATCTTATGAACATTACTTAGATCCAAGATCAACTCACATATATTGGTGAGACAATGGAGGATGTTGAGTTAGTGAATGTAGTATTGAGAGGTCTTCCCAGGTCTTGGGAACCATTTGTGCAAGGGATATATGAACAAGACAAGTTACCATACTTTGACAAAATATGGATAGATTGCATTTGGGACGAGACTTGGTTGGTATCCAGGGATGATATGCATGGTGTGGTAAAGAGTAACAATGATGAGAACCAGTGTTATAATCCTAAATTGCACCACACATGCAGACCTAGCATCAGGTCATCTTACTTACTATTTTTGCCAATCCAATACAAAACAAATCTTCTTAAAAACAATATTTTTGAAGATGTGCGTGCCCTGCACCACTACTCCCTACGTATGTACACTATTTCACCACTACTGCCCGTGTATGTATGCTAGATGCACCATTACAGACTATGTATACCCAAAAAATCTTGAAAAAGAATAAAATAATGCTACATTACAAAGGAGGAATGAGTGTTGCAAGCATACTAGTTCCAAGTGCAAGGAACACACTAATGATCAGAGCAAGGAGACATGTGCAGGGAAAGGACACTTGGGAAAATTCCTCCATGGGTCAAGGTGTCAAGATGCAAAGGCAAAGTGCTACAAGGCTTGCATATAAGGCATGCTTCAAAGGTTCAGTTGAGAGCAACATGGAGTCGACATTAGGCCAAAGATGTAGAGATGCAAATTCGATTAATAGGACACAATAATAACTCACTTCAATTTAATTTTAAACGAGCCCAGAGAAGGTAAGATCGGTGGTTTTTCATTTTTAGAGAGTTTGAAAAAGTGCAAAAGAAGACTCCATTGGGGTACCTTTTTTGAAGATAGTCTAGTCGGTTCGAAAAAGGGATAAATTAGCACCAAAAATACGTCTATTCAAAACCATTTTAACGATTGTGACAAAGACAAGATCACTCAACAATATTTTCAATTTTAAGGAGTTTGAAAAGATATTAACTATGGACTCGCTACCTTTTTCTAGATTTAGTCTCCTTAGCCCGAAAAAGTATAAAAAATACTTAGGAGAACTCTCCCGGCGAGGCGAATCTCTTGAGGTGTACCTTTTTCCTCCTTAATCTACAGGCCAGAAAAAGTGGTAAACTCATGCCAGTAGATGTTTTTCTGAACCATTTAATGAGTGTGAAAGAACAAGGTGACTCGTCGATCTTTTCACTTTTAAGGAGTCTGAAAAGAGATTAACTATGGAATCTGTAATGGATGTTCTTCTGGACCGGTTTAACAAGTGTGAAGAAACAAGCTCACTTGGTGATATTTTTAATTTTAGGGAGTCTGAAGAGAGCTTAACTATGGACTCCATGGGGGTTCCTTTTTCGTAAATTTAGTCCCTCATGCCTGAAAAAGGGTTAAAATTATACCTGAGAATACTCTTCCAATGAACCAAAGTTCCTAGAGCATACATTTGTTCGTAAAATTGACCATCCAGACCGAAAAAGGGGTAAACTGCCTCCAGACAGACGTGCCTTTAAATTTTAGTTTGGCGAGCGTGAAGGACAATAAGATCACTCGACAATATTTTCATATTTAGAGGGTCTGAAAAGGGCTTAAAAGAAGACCCATGTTTTGGGAGTCCTGAGGGTGAAGCCAAGAGTGATGACATATCAGACATGTAAAGTCTCAAACTCATAATTAAGACAAGACTAAAAGGAATCTCGAGCCTAAAGTCATTAAGGATGACATGGACACCAAAACGCAACCATGATCTACCTAGGGCATCCATGTGAAGGTAGGCTCTACCACTAAATTACGACACTTCTAGAGAAGCAATGATTATTCTGTGTCACAATTTGGTGGGGTCGATTCTATGGTAAAGAGAAAAATACAACGAGGTGCAACAAGTGGAGGTGGAATCCTAACTTAAATGCACAAAGTTGGAGAAACGAATTTTCACCAAAGGACCTTAAAAGTGCCCCAACTCCCAAAACTTTCATTGAACCAAAAGTAAAGTGTATCGTAACATATAATGAGAAACTCAAGAATCATGTTACATGATTTTCAAGCCAGAAAAAACGACAACGGCGGTCAAAAAATGACAAAAGGGGCCAAAAAAGTCTATAAATAGAAGTTGGCAGCTCATTATCACCATTGCAAATTGAGAATTGACCAAAAATAAAAAACAACCCTTTGTGAAATAAATTGATTCTAGGAGCTTCAATGGATGAAATGAACTTCCGCTTGGACCAAGTAAGTAAAAACTAGCTCCTCCTGCATTTCCATACTTTATTTTTGCATTTTGTTTTGTTTTTTGGGGGGCACACACCCTTAAAAAGGTCGGCCCTACATGTACATGAGCAAAGAATAATATGCCCATGTAGATATGCAACTGTGCTCAGTACAACCCACGCACACCCTCTAACATATGAAAAAACTGAAAATTCATTATTTAACTCCCCTTTGAACTTGATATTTTGCAGAATGTATGTCCATTGGAGAGAGAGGGAGCATGAGGACATTTATATACTGGTCGAGGAAGACCCTTCTATTGTTGTCGCATTAAAACAATGTGGGTTGTGGAAATTATCCCGGTGTCCACTCATGAGGGCACAAACCAGGTTGTTGAATGCCTTGGTCGATTATTGGCACCCAGATGCATAGGTGTTTATTCTTGAGGGAGAATTGTTGACTCCAACGACTGGAGATATTTATTTTCTAACTGGCCTCTTGAGGAGAGGGGAACCATTCAACCTTCGTGCTTTCCCCCCTGGGCCTCACAACATTGTCGAGTTGATCAGGAAACACTACGAGGATGGAACAGATAAAGTGGGTTCCCAGGTACCGATCCACAAAATCACCAACCTATCAATAAAAGTGATAGTTTTACTTATTGAGTGGATCACTGGATCGACAAATTTACTTCAAGTCAGGCCCATATGCATTGTGTAGTATAGTGCTTAAATGCACGAGTGTTTGATTGGAGCACAACCATGCTAGAGTGCATGAAGAGACAACTCACAGATTGTCTTGGGTGGAACAATAAGAACTTCAGGTCCAGGACTATTCTTTTCTCTTTCTTCTTCGAGAGGGTACCCAGTCTTAGTCCACGAGAGACAGTACAGGGGCACGTGGCCTCCTTCCCAACAGTGTGCATATGGGAAACATTGTTGCCACAACAGGGGGGAGGGAGGACCATTGAGGCCTTCAATGATGCTTTTTTTGATTGGTGGTCTCGACAGATTCTGCCTATAGAGGACTACCCCTATGCCGGGATCAACTTCTCCAGGGATCCTGACATGCTCGTACCTCTTGGAGCAGAGCGAGGAGAGTTAGGTACGTTTTCTTTTTAAAAAATTTAATTTTTAATTTAATTTTTATATATATCATTTTTATGTATACCAGAGTACCTAACAACTTTGTATCTGTTATGTAGAGATGTGGGACTAGTGCGTCCAACTAATTTTGCGCAGAGCAGACACCATCCATGACCAGAGGAATTACTGGGAGTGGTTGCCAGACCAGTAGCAGTAGCGGGGGTACCTCCATTTAGAGAGGCTGAGAGAGTTTTGAGATGAGTGGAGTGGAAATTGACCGCACTAACCCATACTATGCCCATGGCCGAGATCGAGGATCTTCCGCCATCTATGAAGCCTCATGTTGTTGGGGTGCCACAGACCTGGGTACAACTATTTCGACGTTTGGAAAATGCTATAGTCCACTATAGCAGGGCCAATAGGCCTCGTTCTTAGCTTAGGGTGGACCATTTACATGCCATGGGCACTCTTTGTGTATTTTTTAGGGCATAAGCCTTGTGTTATATACCAAAATCATTATTTTTTGAGGCGCTTGTGCCCACCTATGTACTCTGATACTTTTGATATATAC
>SNQJ01S0151127.1:1536-23132 GCA_010110895.2 Picea sitchensis
GATGGCTCCTATCTCTGACACACACACTTGCTCATGCATGAAGAAAATCAACTACTTGTGATGACCTTGCTGGTGTCTCTAGCAGCTGTAGCATCAGTCCTTCATACAGGCTTTCAACAATTCTCCAATCAATCTCTTGCTAGCTTGCTTGTAACTTTTTCCATGAGAAATCTCCTCAATATATAGGAGAAGATAATTTAGTTACTTGGATAGAAAATGATCCCAAGATATCTGGAATGCCAACACTTGAACAACCATTCGTTAGCCAACTCATTCTTCTTGAAGATTCTCTTCTAGAAGGCTCGAGAACTTCATATTTTTCCTCTTTAAGAAGATGTTCGCACCCTATCCTTTGTTACAGTGCGAACTATTCGCACCCTAGCTTAAGGCAGCATGCGAGAATTAGGCATTCTCGCAAGCAAGTATATAGGTAGCCTGCGAACTCCTTGAAAAATATAGTTTCTGGAAGCAGACAAGTGCAACTTTTCTTAGGAAAGTATTCTTATTGAAGAGCTTGATTTTTATATCATCATGGCATCATCACAACATCATCACGATGACCAAAATTGCGGATAACACCACCCCCATGTTGAACTAAGATCATCGCCCACCACTTAAATCGTGGCTCTCGCACCCTAGGCGCGTCCAACAAAACTCTCAGGCACAACATGGGCACCCTCTCCAAAAACCAAGGCACCAATATAGACCCAAAGGCAAACTCCCCTAAGTTTGCAGCTCGACACTTGTTGAGTCACCCCACCATCTTGGCATTTAGTATCAAACCCTAGGAAAAATTCTCACCACTCAGTTCCCTCTACATGATCCTCATCTGACCACCACTGATTTGCTGAGTAGCTAAAGAGCCATAAACCCTCACAATCATCACGACCATGCAACGAAGCAAAAGGGTGTCCATCGTCCAAATCCTCACCACTGAGCTCGACATGAAGTCCTCTTCAGAACAATACATCCAGGCCAAGTCAACCAACTAACCATCTCCGGGTAACACGGGCTCAACAAGTAGCAGGGTTCCCAAAAAAGGGAGCCCAGTCAAGAAATACACATCCTCTGTTGCAAAGAATGTGAGCTTCTCACCTTGCATAATGAAGCACTATAGATCATAGCTCCACATTGAAATTAGGAACTGCAACAGGTACTCATGTGCCCGCACTAGTGAACAATAAAATAACTTTAGCAACCCACAGGTTTCCAAAGGTCCCCGTATAGTCGACTCCTCATCTCTCACCGCCTCTCTCAGGCACACCCAATTTCTCTCTTGCTAGTGGACTGGAATCATCGAATGGTCACCTACATCCAGATATAAAGTACTCAATCATACATCACAACCCATAAAAACACCAAAATCTCCAAAAAATATAAGTTTATTTACACCCCTGATCTTTGCCTCAAGGGCATGGTTGTTTTCCCCACAGGCGCACACATATGCACGCCTGTTCATCCCACAGTTGTGCACTCATGCGCAAGTGTCATAGATACAGGGGTGCACACATGCGCCCCTATCACACATACAAATGTGCATTCCAGAACGTCTGTTCACTACACAGTTGCGCAACTATCCAGAACACATCCACGCATGCATGTGCAACTGTGCTTTGAATATGCACGCTCCCAGTGCACGCCTGTTTTCCCCATTTGGGTGCCCCCGTGCACGGATATCCCAATTACAGCCGTGCACTCATGCACGTGAATCATTCGATCGCTCACGCACTAGGGGCCCCACCCTCACAAAGTCCTTCTATACGACCATCCATACGGTTGTACCCAAAAAAGAAATCCTAATTACTATGCAGTAGGATATGACCACTAACCTGGCACTCGCTAATCCTAGATCCGCTAGATCAATCTCCTGGTATCTCCAAATATCCTCTAAAAACCTCTCGTCAACTCACTAAGACAACGGGTACAAATAAGGTGGCATTGAGGGCCCTACAACTATATATGGTCCATTTTTCCAAAACATCCATGCTTAATTATAGGAGCTACGGTTGTCCATTTTCCAATCCATATTTAGCCACGGGATCAAGATCCTGCCCCCTACACAGTCACATCCCCCAGATCACCATCCATCCTTGGCCCCATGGGATGCATTTTTCTCCCATCCTGCTCAGGTACGCATGCTTATATTCACAAATGATTGAATAATTGTTATATGTTCTTTATCTTCAGATATTGTTCATGTCGGGTATTCAGTTTTCATATGTGCAGGTACTTGGTCATCATAAATCAGCATTGCCCCTTCAGGTATATTATTGACACTGGCATATAATCATTCCCTTTGAATATAAATCGCATCTCCCAGTCACACCCTCCGATCTTTGCCTCTAGGGTCCCCCCATCTGGCTCTGCAGTACTCACACCTCTGCTACATTTCAGTTCTTTCAACCGATAGCACTCTCTCACGCATGAGTTGTCCCAATTGTAGTCCCCTTTGGCACTTTGACACTCATGTTGTTTTCGCCTCCTAGGGCTGGGAATCCCAATAGTCTTGGCATTCCTGAGAATCAACCACATGCTCCTTCTCCTCAGTTTTGCTAGCTTCCCCACAATGGACTCCCGGGTAATCTCATTACGGTTCCCATTTAACTGCACCTCTGTAGTATCATTAACCCTCCATTTCATCCACCCTCAGTTTTCCCATCTATATATTGTCCTCCATTCATTTCCCTAATACAAAAACCCACCTATGGGGCCCCCACCTTCAACCTGTTTTCCAAGCAACTTGCGCCCTAACTGGCCAAGCCATATTACATTGGGGCACCTGTTTCTATATCTTCACACTTATCCCAACTTATTATTTATTCATTTGGTAATTTTACAAAACCTTTGTTTCCAACATTTACATAGATTTATGATTGTCTCCTTTAGTGACCTTCCTTTTTCAGCAAAGCAACCCCTGTCGCCCTTGGTTGGGGCATTTTTCACCTCCTACCCTTGTTGAAATCATCCATAAACCTTGAGTATCTTATAACCCATACACCTCTGATCTCTGCATTTTTGCATTTTGTCATGCCTCTAGCACAATTTACCCAAGCCTAGTCGTCCCTCTGACACTAGATTCAGTCTCACGGTTGCTGCCACTCATCCTTTATATATATCCCCAACCAAAGGGAAAACTTGAGTCTCACCACTTCTTGACTTCGTCCATGTTCCCCATCAGTTCCTGATCTTCTCCAGTAGATTTCATGAATCCATTCGCTTCTTGGCATCACATCTCCCTTTTTGTCAACATCAACACTATTTCCAGACGGGCGTCAGTATCTTGACTCTCATTACCTTCACAATGAGGAGTCTCGGGTGGCATACAGAGAACCATAAGTTTTCTCTGCTGTCGTTGACGCCCATGACATTTGACTTCAACACTTTCTCATGTTGCGGTGGGTCTTACTTTGCGACTATTTCAGTTGTTTTTATATTTGCCAAAGACCTCTGAAAATTGTTGGGCCATCAATGCCTGCAAATCCTCGACACTTCTTATAGGTGTCATCGCCTCTTTTCAGAGTTTTTTCACCATCAAAATTGTCCTCTGCCATTATCAAAATGCCCCTACGAGTGCTGCATTCATCTACACCAACACACAGTTTCAGTTACTGTCTTATACATTCTTGAGTTACATGACACGAGTGTGGGGCATGCTCGCCTCATTTGTACAGAGTTTTATTTTTCCACACCTTGTGAAAGGTTTGGGTCCTATAGGTTCCCCTCTCCCTCCAATGGGTCGCTCTTGTAACTCCCCTCAAAACTCTTTCTTACACATGTACTCTCAGTAGAAGAAACATTGATGTATTTTGGTTATATGTATGCTCCTAACCTCATACATCAGGGAGCATATGTTATCACTAAAATTCCATCCACAAATGGTTATAGGAATCTAGCATATCCAAACAACTATTAGTTCATCCATGGCCCAAAAAATGCCTTTCTAAAGGGCACAAAACTGTACAACCAGTTATAAAATCAGCATGCGCTCAGAATACACAGGAAGCGCGCGCACATGCGCCAATTGAAAACACTGGAAAAGTGCACATGCGCCCGATGCGCAACTATGGACGCAAACAAATGCACACACCTCAGAACAGTGCATTTATGATTTTGGTCGGCCTCCCACCCACTTCTTGTTCAACTCCCAAGTCGATTTGACCCTCAAATATGAACTGAATCTGAGTGGGGGGCTGGTCAAAGACCTAGAAGTGCCCTAAATGGCTCCTTGTTCACACTAAAGACTGGTTGAATAATGCCTCAAAGATTTGATATAAAAAGAGGTGATGGGTGCACTATATTTCCAATAATCCATTTGTATTGTTATGCTGCCTATATTCTCCTATAAGAAACCTCTTTCCTCATTGGAGCATAAAAGCATCATTTCATTGAGCTATTCACATCACCTCTTGAATGAATGAGATTTGGATTTCTTCACCATTTCTTTCTAGTTTGTTATTTGTAAGAAGAGCTCAATATTTTCGAGTTCAAGAGCCCTCCATTGGAGGAAGAGGGGACCCATAAGTCTCCCTTTCTCTTTGTTGTTTTCCCACTAATACAATCTATCCATTGATGGCATGAATGTTGTTTATTTTTTATTCTAATATCCTTATGCACTCTAGTTTAGTTTCTTTTATTTTTATTAGCTTAGTTGTTTGTTTATTTCTTATTCTTGATGTTTCTAACTCTTGAGTTCATCGCTGTCCTATCTAGCTAACCCAACCGAACTTGTAAGTGTCCTTCTTTTTCTCATTTAGGTGACAAAAAGGATACAACAACAATGATTTGGGCCTTGGGTTTTATAAGCAGTGGATATTAGGATATTTTTTGTGCAAATGGCTAAGATGCAGAGTTCGAAGTTTGAAGTTGAAAAGTTCAGCGGTAAAAAAAACTTTGAGCTCTGGAAGCTTAAGATGTGGGATTTACTGGTGCAGCAAGGGTTGCAAAAATCATTGGTAGGAAAGTCAAAGAAACCAACAACCATGACGGAATGGAAATGGGAGGATCTGGATGTGAAATCTCTTGGCACCATTTGTTTATGTCTAGTGGATGAGGTTCTGTTTAATATCGTAGGAGAGGATACAACATTAGGCTTATGGAGAAAGTTGGAAAGTCTATATATGACGAAGTCCTTGACAAGGAGAATCTACTTGAAGAGACAGTTGTACAGTTTACTGATGAAGGTACAAAAGTTGTTGACCATATAAATACCTTCAATACCCTCATAGTTCAATTGACTAGTATGGAAGTTAAATTCAAAGAAGAAGATAAGGCTATTACACTATTGTGTTCATTTCATGAGTCTTGGGATAATATAGTCACCTTTATTAGCTTTATCTCATCAGATGTTTTAGATTATGACTCTGTCGTGGGAAATTTGTTGGCTAAGGAGATGAGGAGAAAATCTAGTAAAGAAACCTCAACATCAAAGGAGATGCTGATGAGAGGTAAAACTACAGAGAAGAATGAGAGAAGTTCTTTCTGATCTAAGTCAAGACACAGAAAGGGTAAAGCAAAATGTCGGTACTGTGGTAAAACAGGATATCTCAAGAAAGATTGTTGGAAGAGAAAGGAATCTGAGGAAAACTCTATGAAGGAAGAAAATTTGGCTATAACAAATTCAGGTATAATTGATCACGTTTTATCCATTTCTAGTAATTTAAAATATCAAGAAGAATGGTAGTTAGATTCAGGTGCCTCCCAGTACATGTGCTCACATAGAAATTGGTTCTTTTCTTACCAATATGTTGATGAGGGTGTAGTGTTTATGGGAAATGGTATTCCATGTAAAACTCTTGGGGTTGGAAGTATTAGAATCATGATGTTTGATGGTATTGTTAGGGAATCAACGGATGTTAGATATGTACCTGAGCTTAAATCAAATTTTATTTCATTGGGATTTTTGGATTCTTGTGGATATAAGTATACAGGTCAAGGTGGAGCTCTCACAGTGTTGAAAGGTAATTTAGTAGTGATGAAGGCAACAAAGGTTGGTAGCCTTTATAAGATGGAAGGAAGTACTGAAGTATCATCTGAAGTGACAGATGTATCTTATTGTTTATGGAAGAAGCATCAAGGTCATAAGAGCAGGAAGGAATTGCAGCTACTGCTAAGCGGTAAATCATTTCCAGACTTAAAATCTTTGTTTCTGAATTCTTGCTTGTTTTATATCTCAGCAAGTAATGATGATCGTATAAAGGGATGTTGTGTGTGAGATTCTAATTCTCACAAGGTCATCATTGACAGAGATATAGTATGTATGGAACAACCAAATGGGTTGATTCAAGATCGCAACAATAAATTTGTTTGCATGCTAGATAATTCATTCTATGGTCTATTGGTACCTAGGCAAATATACAAGGGGTTTGAATCCTTCATAGTGAGTCAGGATTTATCAAAGGGTAGGAATGGATATATAGTTTATAGTACATTCACAATATTGATGTTATTTGTTGATGATATGCTCGATGCAAGCAGAAGGATGGATAAAATCAGTAAGAAAATGACTTAGGTGGACAAGACAATTCAGATGAAGGATCAAGGAACATAAAAACAAATTATGGGCATGGAAGTACACAGATAGGGTATGAATGACTATACAGTTTATAGTACATTCACAGTATTGATGTTCTTTGCTGATGATATGCTCGATGAAATCTGAAGCATGGATAAAATCAGTAAGAAAATGACTCAGGTGGATAGTACAATTCAGATGAGGGATCAAGGAGTAGAAAAAAAATTTATGGGCATGGAAGTACACAGAGATGGTAATGGTAAGGTGTGGTTGGAGTTCAGTATGAACATTGTAAAACCTATTTTTATCCCTCTTGCTTTCCATTATAAGTTTTCCTCAAGCATAGGGCATGTCTATAAAGAATAAAATGTTATGTCTCGTGCAAGTTCAGTAGCAGGTCTGTTGTATGCGATGAAATGGTTAAGACCAGATGTTTCACATGCTAATGATGTTATCATAAATGTGACAGATTCATGTGTTGCAGTGGAATGGGTGCTTCAGTGTATGAGAAGAAAAATTGTCACCTATAATGGTTACACTGAGATGGTATGTGATAATTGTAATGTATATTTTAAACGTATTTTGGATAGCAGGAGATATATCACTAAATGTGTCTCACAACACAATTGTGGAAGACATGTTGGAGGTGGAGTGACCCCTCAGGAAATCCAAACTCATGCAACTCACATAGGCGATATCATTAAACCAATTTTATTAGAGAAGATGCAATGGTGGTTGGCTTCTCTTGACTTGCAACAAAGGTGATGAACAAAAGGAAGAACCAAGGTATCAGGTTAATTGTTGTCAAGGTGGATATTGTTGGAATTTGCTGACAACCAATTACCAAGAACAGATTTGAATCCTATTATTCTACGTTGGTTACAACCAAATAGACCAAGTTAGAATATGGATAGGGATTTCATTTAATATTTAGTTTCTTGTGTGAATGTATAAATTCATGTAAGCCTGCAAAGGCAAATATGACTGTGAGATGACTGAGTGTGAGAGATTGAGAGAGAACTTGCAAATCTGATGTAATCTCCATAATCCGAATAATAAGACAACCAATGCCTATTCTTGGTGGACGTAGCCCAACGTTTGGGTGAACCACGTGAAATCCCCATGTCTATTTCTTATGTGTGTGATTGTTAATTATCATTGAGAATTTTGTTTTCTGCATTGACAATTCTAACAAGTTGTATCAGAGCTAGTTAGAGCTGGTTGAAGGAGCATAAAATTATCGAAGAAGCAAGAATTGAAATCTATGTGAGGGTGCATCAATTTATACATCCCCGCAGGTCCCTCCTCTCGAAGGGTGTGGAGACTTATTACTCAGCCTTATGCCCGTGAAAAATTTGTGAAATTTCCGCAGTTGATTATGAGGAACAATGCATAGATCCTTCACGATTTTCTCACTCTAGTGTATCAAGAGGTGTGGACTCCCCACGCTCCATTGTTGTGTAAGGTGCAGCGGCTCTCATAAGTCCAAAGTCATGATGTCTCCCTAAAATTCAGCGGATAAATAATTTCTTAAGGCATGAAGAATTTATGAAAAACATAAGGTATGAACTATCTTGCACAAGTCACGTGGAGGCGGTTTTTTAAAAATATATGAAAAGGTGTGAAGAGGTATGAGAGTTGACTTTTAATTAAGAAGAAAATACTCCTTTTTTAAAACAATCGTATAAGAGTGAGGATGGTTTTTTAATAAAAGGGTGGAAGAATTTAAAAGGTGGATGTTTTAAAAAGTAAATCTTTTTCTTTATAAAAGTTTTTTATTAAAACGTTTTATATTATTAAAAGTGTTTTTTTTTATTAAACCTTTTGTGGTTATCATTTAACCTTATTTTATTAAGTATACACCTTTAAACTTATTTATAATTCCTCCACATTTAAAAGGGTTTTTTATAAGCAGTGATTTGGGCCTTGGGTTTTATAAGCAGTGGATATTAGGAGATTTTTTGTGCAAATGGCTAAGATGCAGAGTTTGAAGATTGAAGTTGCAAAGTTCAGTGGTAAAAACAACTTTGAGATCTGGAAGCTTAATATGTGGGATTTAATCATGCAACAAGGGTTGCAAAAAGAATTGGCAGGAAGTCAAAGAAACCAACAGTCATGACAGAATGGGAATGGGAAGATCTAGATGTGAAAGCTCTTAGCACCATTCATTTATGTATGGCGGATGAGGTTTTGTTTAATATCATAGGAGAGGTTACAACATCATGCTTATGGAGCAAGTTGGAAAGTCTACATATGATGAAGTCCTTGACAAGAAGAATCTACTTGAATAGACAGTAGTACAGTTTGCGGATGAAGGAAGGTACAAATGTTCCTGACCATTTAAATACCTTCAATACCCTCATAGTTCAATTAACTAGTATGGAAGTTAAATTCGAAGATGAATATAAGGATATTACAATATTGTGTTCATTTCTTGAGTCTTGGAATAATCTAGTCACCTCTATTAGCTTTAGCTCAACAGATGTTTTAAATTATGACTCTATTGTGGGAGCTTTGTTGGCTAAGGAGATGAGGAGAAAATCTAGTAAAGAAACCTCAAATTTAGAGGAAATGTTGATCAGAGGTTGAACCACGGAGAAGATTGAGATAATTTATTTTCGATCTACTTCAAGACATAGAAAGGGTAAAGCAAAATGCTGGTACTATGGAAAAACTAGACATCTCAAGAAATATTGTTGGAAGAGAAAGGAATATGAGAAAAACTCTACGAAGGAATCAAATTTGGTTGTAACAAATTCAGGTATAATTGATCATGTTTTATCCATTTCTAGTAATTTAAAATATCAAGAAAAATGGCAGTTAGATTCACGTGCCTCCCACGACATGTGCTCACATGGAAATTGGTTCTTTACTGACCAATCTCTTGATGAGGGTGAAGTGTTTATGGGAAATGGTATTCCATATAAAACTGTTGGGGTTGGAAGTATTAGAATCAGGATGTTCGATGGTATTGTTAGGTAATTAAAGGATGTTATATATGTACTTGAGCTTAAATCAAATTTGATTTCATTGGGAGTGTTGGATTCTCATGGATATAAGTATACAGGTCAAGGTGGAGCTCTCACAGTGTCGAAAGGTAATTTAGTAGTGATCAAGGCAACAAAGGTTGATAACCTTTATAAGTTGGAAGGAAGTATTGAAGTAGCATATGATGTGACAGATGTCTCTTATCATTTATGGCATAAGCATCAAGTTCATACAAGCAAGAAAGAATTGCAGGTACTGGTAAGCGGTAAATCATTTCAACACTTAAAATCTTTGTTTCTAAATTCCTGCTTGTTTTATATCTCTGCAAGTTATGATGATGGCATAAAGGGATGTTGTGTGTGGGATCCTACTTCTCACAAGGTCATCATTGACAGAGATATAGTATGTATAGAACAACCAAAAGGGTTGATTCAAGATCACAACAATAAATTTGTTTGCATGTAAGATAATTCATTGTATGGCCTATTGGTACCTAGGAAAATATACAAGAGGTTTGAATCCTTCATAGTGAGTCAGGATTTATCAAAGGGTAGGAATGACTATATAGTTTATAGTACATTCATAGTCTTGATGTTATTTTCTGATGATATGCTCGATGCAAGTAGAATCATGGATAAAATCAGTAAGAAAATGACTCGGGTGGTCAGGACAATTCAAATGAGGGATCAAGGAGCAGAAAAACAAATTATGGGCATGGAAGTACACAGATATGGTAATGGTAAGTTGTGGTTGGATTCCAGTATGAACATTGTAAAACCAATTTTTATCCCTCTTGATCTCCATTATAAGTTTTCTTCAAGCATAGGGCCTGTTTATAAACAAGAAAAGGTTATGTCTCGTGTAGGTTCAGTAGGAGGTATGTTGTATGCGATGAAATGGTTAAGACCATATGTTTCACATGCTAATGATGTTGTTAGAAATGTGATAGATTCAGGTGTTGCAGTGAAATGGGTGCTTCAGCATATGAGAAGCACAAATGTCCCTTATAATGGTTACACTGAGATGATCTGTGATAATTGTGATGTATATTTTATAGGTATTTTGGATAGGAGAATATCTATCACTAAATATGTCTCACAACACAGTTGTGGAAGACATGTTGGAGGTGGAGTGACCCCTCAGGAAATCGAAAATCGTGGAAGTCACACAGGTGAGATCATGAAACTAGTTTTATTAGAAGAGTTGCAGTGGTGCTTGGCTTCTCTTGGATTGCAACAAAGTTGATGAACAAAAGGAAGAATCAAGGTATTAGGTTAAATGTTTTCAAGGTGGAGATTGTTGGGATTTGGTGAAAACTAATTACCAAGAACAGATTCAGATCCTATTATTCTGCATTGGTTACAACCAAATAGACAAAGTTAGAATATGGATAGGGATTGCATTTAATATTCAGTTTCTTGTGTGAATGTATAAATTCATGTAAGCCCGCCGAGGCAAATACGACTGTGAGAATACTGAGTGTGAGAGGCTGAGAGAGAACTTGCAAATTTGATTTAATTTCCATAATTCGAATAATAAGACAATCGATGCCTATGATTGGCAGACCTAGACCAACGTTTGGGTGAACCATGTGAAATCCATGTGTCTATTTCTTATGTGTGTGATTGTTAATTATCATTGAGAATTGTGTTTTCCGCATTGACAATTCTAACAAGTGGTATTAGAGTTGGTTAGAGATGGTTGAAGGATCGTGAAATTCTTGGAGAAGCCGAAAGTGAAATATGTGTGAGGATGCCTCAATTTATACATCCACGTAGATCCCTCCTCTTGAAGGGTGCAGAGACTTATTACTCAGCCTTACGCTCATGAAAACTTTGTGAAATTTCTGCAGTTGAGTATGAGGAAAATGCGTAGATGTTTCATGATTTCCACACTCCAGTGTGTCGGGAGGTGCAGAAACCCTGCACTCCAGTGTTGCATGAGGTGTCATGGATCTATTAAATCCAAAATTCACAACGAATCCCTAAAATTCAGCGGATAAATAATTTCTTAAGGTATGAAGAATTTATGAAAAACTTAAGGTATTGACTATTTTGCACAAGTCATGTGGAGAGTTTTTTTTTAAAATATATGTAAAGGTGTGAAGAGGTATGAGAGTTGACTTTTAATTAAGAACAAAATACTCCTTTTTTAAAGGAATTGTATAAGAGTGAGGATGGTTTTTTAATAAAACCGTGGAAGAATTTAAAAGGTGGATGTTTGAAAAAGTAAATCTTTTTCTTTATAAAAGTTTTTTATTAAAACTTTTTATATTATTAAAAGGGTTTTTTTTCGATTAAACCTTTTGTGGTTATCATTTAACCTTATTGTATTAAGGATCCACATTTAACCTTATTTGTAATTCCTCCACATTTAAAAGGATTTTTTATAAGTAGTGATTTGGGCCTTGGGTTTTATAAGTAGTGGATATTAGGAGATTTTTTGCGCAAATGGCTAAGATGCAGAGTTTGAAGTTTGAAGTTGAAAAGTTCAGAGGTAAAAACAACTTTGAGCTCTGGAAGATTAAGATGCGAGATTTACTGGTGCAACAAGGGTTGCAAAAAGCATTGGCAGGAAAGTCAAAGAAACCAACAACCATGACAGAATGGGAATGGGAGAATCTGGATGTGAAAGCTCTTAGCCCCATTCATTTATGTATGGTGGATGAGGTTTAGTTTAATATTGTAGGAGAGGATACAAAATCAGGGTTATGGAGCAAGTTGGAAAGTCTATATATGATGAAGTCCTTGACAAGAATAATCTACTTGAAGAGACAGTTGTACAATTTGCAGATGAAGGAAGGTACAAAATTTGTTGACCATTTAAATACCTTCAATACCCTCATAGTTCAATTGACTAGTATGGAAGTTAAATTTGAAGATGAAGATAAGGCTATTACACTATTTTGTTCGTTGCGTGAGTCTTGGGATAATCTAGTCACCTCTATTATATTTAGCTCAACAGATGTTTTAGATTATGACTCTATTGTGGGAGCTTTGTTGGCTGAGGAGATGAGGAGAAAATATAGTAAATAAACCTCAACTTCAGAGGCGATGCTGATCAGAGGTCGAACCACAGAGAAGAATGAGAGAAGTTCTTTTTAATCTAAGTTAAGACACATAAAGGGTAAAGAAAAATGCCGGTACTATGGAAAAACAAGACATCTTAAGAAATATTGTTGGAAGAGAAATGAATCAGAGGAAAACTCTACGAAGTAAGGAAATTTGGCTGTAACAAATTCAGGTATAATTGATCACGTTTTATCCATTTCTAGTAATTTACAATATGGAGAAGAATGGAATCTAGATTCAGGTGCCTCCCACCACATGTTCTCACATAGAAATTGGTTATTTTCTTACCAATATGTTGATGAGAGTGTAGTGTTTATGGGAAATGGTATTCCATGTGAAATTGTTGGGGTTAGAAGTATTAGAATCAGGATGTTTGATTGTATTGTTAGGGAATTAACGGATGTTAGATATGTAACTAAGCTTAAATTAAATTTGATTTCATTGGTAGTGTTGGATTCTTGTGGATATAAGTATACAGGTCAAGGTGGATCTCTCACAGTGTCGAAAGGTAATTTAGTAATGATGAAGGAAACAGAGGTTGATGACCTTTATAAGTTGGAAGGTAGTACTAAAGTAGCATATGAAGTGACAGATGTATCTTCTTGTTTATGGTAGAAGCATCAAGGTCATAAGAGAAAGAAATAATTGTAGGTACTGGTAAGCGGTAAATCATTTCCAGACTTAAAATCTTTGTTTATGAATTCCTTCTTGTTTTATATCTCTTCAAGTTATGATGATGGTATAAAGGAATGTTCTGTGTGGGATCCTACTTCTCACAAGGTCATCATTGACAGAGATATAGTATGTATGGAACAACCAATAGGGTTGATTCAAGATCGCAACAATAAAAATTTTGGCATGCTATATAATTCATTGTATGGCCTATTGGTACCCAGGAAAATATACAAGAGGTTTGAATCCTTCATGGTGATTTAGGATTTATAAAAGGGTAGGAATGACTATACATTTTATAGTACAATCACAGTCTTGATGTTCTTTTCTGATGATATGCTTGATGCAAGCCAAAGAATGGATAAAATTAGTATAAGAGTGAGGATGGTTTTTTAATAAAAGGGTGGAAGAATTTAAATGGTGGATGTTGTTGGAAATATTGTCATTGATGTCAACAATCGATGTGATGATGTCAAAACAGTGTGAAATATCGAAGGAGTGAAGAGGAGAAGCAAATACTCAAATGATCAAACCTCAGAAGGAATAACACATTGCACAGTGAGGAAATCTATTTTTATTGTTGATCATGATAGGATAAACAATGTTCCTATGATCTAAAGACAGAAGAAGCGCATTGCAGAATGCAGTTGACCATTGCACAAGAAAATGTTGAGAGGTTGAACAATGTGTAGAAAAGGCGAGAAACTTCAACAGTCGTTCGATCACGAAATTAACGACGCTGATTGTCTCAAGTAATGGGATTTATCCCACAATGGAAGCATGAATAAACACATGTAGGTTTATATACACATCTCTTTCCATAGATTATCGATGCGTAGTGCAAAGGTATGGTGGGAGCTCTAGGTGTTTTGACTCCACAAGAAGTTCACCAACCTGGAGCCCGGGATGACCTGTCAGGGCCCCTACCTTTTGGTCAAAGTGAAAATGACTGTCGATCTGATGATGAAGGATCTCTACCATTAGATATGGGAGAAGATGGATGATGGTTAGCTGTGATTTCCTTCGAAACTCTGGAATCGTAGGATTTAGAGTGTTGAGCAGTCAAGGATCCTGAACTCGCGAAGTCCAAAATTCTGAAGGGATCCTAACCGTCAGTTGGAAGGTAGGCACGTGGCTTAATATCAACAATTCTGAGATTCATGATTCAGAGAATTAGCGAAGAGAGTTGTTCAAAACCTCAAAAGCTGAAGCTTTGAAGTCAAGGAGGAAGACACATATCAAGTTCCACATCATCTTGAGTGATGTCAATGATAGACCACGTCAGCATGGACACGTGGCTCAGTCATAAAGTGACAAGTGTCAACTTGAAATTGGAATTTCAGGAACATGTAATTCATGAATCAGAGTGGCATGTAGCAGCTACTCGGCACGTTCCAATTCATCAAGTGATGTCAGCGAGTTTACATCACTCCAAGAATCTTACTTTAGGAGATTTCACCACTATCAAATACTCTAAAGTTCGGAAGTCCCAAAGGATGAAGTTCTGAAATACACATGAGATTATGGACACGCGTCATTTATTCAGAATATTTACAAAGACTGGAAGACGTGAAGTACAAAGTCGCAAAGTCCCTAACGCCGAAGTCCCAAACATTGAAGTCCCAAACGCCAAAATTGCAAAAGGGATACGCGTCAGTAGATTGACATCTTCTGATATTTGTCATGATGGAAGTCACAAAAACCCAAAGGGAAAAGTGCCAAAATTACGACAGCCATCCATCTCAGTGGGTAATATGAGTCATCTGATTTGACCGACAATTTTGTGATCGAGAATTATGAAATATTGGAAGTTATGAAGACCCGTAGGTCGAAGTTCTGAAACTCCAACAACCGTCCATCTCAGTTGAAGATCGAATCGTAATTGTTGAAGTTGATAAACATGATTAACTCATGGTCATTAGATTAAATAATAAAATAAGTAATATGAGCCGTTCGATCATTTCAGGGATATCGTATTGGAGAGTTTTGGTATGTTGGAAGCAACGAAGTCTCGAAGGGAAAATAACCCAAAATATCATAAGCCGCTCATCTCAGTGAGTAATTAAATCTTGACTGTTGATTTTAAGGAAGCGCTCAAGCGCTCATTTGGTCTAATTGCCTAAGTGTGAGGTCACCTTCATTGGTCATATGGTAAAAAGGTTTAAAGGGGAAGAATTTAAGTCACTTAGTTGGTAGGCCAGTGGTTCTGTAAAGCTCGGTCAAATGGCTTGAAGGAAGTGCCTCCGTAGAATTTTGTTCCTATGAAAATAACAGAGTTTCGAGATTGATTTTAAAGGATGAAATTGATCCATATATGTGATCAATTTATGAAGATTCTTCATGCTAAAAATAATTAAACAATATTTAATGATTATGGTGAATTTAATTGAAGAGGTGCGATGGTCCAAATGAAGGGATATGATGCTTCATAGTCATGCTATTTTGAAGAATATATATACATGAAAGAGTGGGAGAAGAATGTGTCTCTATAGTCCAAATAAAAAGATCAATAGATGAAGCAAATTCTAGGAAGAAAAGCTAAATACCTATGTATTAAGGGTGGTTGGGTGGAGAAAGGGCAGGTTGGTGCCTGTAAAGGAAGTTGATGCTTCCTTGTCAGTTGTAGTTGACTAAACAGGGGGTTGTAGCCTCCTACCAGTTGGTGTTGGTAAACCAGGGTGTGGGTGCATCCTGATCAGTCAGTGTTGATCAAAGAGGAAGTCATCTTCCGTTTATGTAACATGTAAAACAATTTTTGTAGTTAATAGAAAAGAGTTTGTGGTTTTCCCATTTGGGTTCCAAAATACTGTGTTAAGATTCTGTTTGCATTAATAAATAAAAATTGATATAATTGTTGTGTCACTGATTCATCCCCCCCCCTCTCAGTGACATAATCTAATCCTTGAATTGGTATCAGAGTAGGTTCCTTCAACACAGTCTAACAAACTTGAAGTTAGATCTTGAAGATGGATCAACAAGAAGGAGTGTCTAACAACAAAGCACCATTGTTCAATGGAGAAGGCTATGCTCTGTGGAAAATAAGAATGAAAAACTTCATGTTGGCACTTGGTTTTGATATCTGGGAATCTGTTGTAGACAGTTACATTGCACCGACTACTCCACCTATAGACTCTAGAGGAAAGAAAATCTGTAATGATAACTCAAGAGCAGTTAATGGAATTCTAGCTAGGCTGACTAACTCTATATGTGTGAAAGTTATGCATTGCAAATCGACCAAATAAATCTGGGAAAAATTGGAGGTTGTATATGAAGGAGATGAGAAAGTCAAAGAAGCAAAACTACAGACCTATAGAACTTAATTTGAAAACTTGAAAATGAAAGAAGAAAATATTGTTGAATACTGTGGTCAACTCAATTAGAGCGGAAGGAGAAGAAGTTACAGATAAACCCATTGTGAAAAAAATAATAAGGTCATTACCAATGAGATATGATGCAAATATTTTCTCAATTGAATATAGATCCGATCTAAGCTCACTCACAGTTGACCAACTCCATGGGATTTTTACAGCATATGAAATGAGAATGGGAAATAATAAATCAACAAAAGACGAAACAACTTTCAAAGCATCCAAGACAAATATAAATCAGAAGCAAAAACCTCAATCCTAACATAATGAAGAATCTGATGTGGAGAAAGCCAACTTCAGAAAGGATCAGGGAAGTACAAAGGCAAGCTTCCTTTCAAATGTTTTAATTGTGGAAAAGTTGGTCATTTTTCATCCAAGTGTCCCTATCCCAAGGAGGAACCTGAAGAGGAAGAAAACAAAAACAAACAATACTAGAAGAAGGAAAAACCCAACAACAGGAAAAAGTTCTACAGAGGGAAAAATAATTTCTACTCAAAAGAAGAAGACAACAACTCATCGGAGTCTAGTGACAACGATGAATCTGAAGATGATGAAGTTATTTTCTTAGGTATTGAAGAATCTAATGAGATAGAAACAATTAAACATGAGAAGGAGTTAGAAGATGAAGCAAAAGTTAATATGGAGGAAGAACTTCTCAATGACTTAGATGAATTAAGAAAATACAAAACCAGATATAGATAGTTGAAAAGTTTTGTAGTTGAACAGAAAAAAAAGTTATGAACAAGAAGAAAAGAAGATGGAGAAACTTATGAACAATCTGAAAAAACAAATCTTAGAAGAAAATAAGATCGAAGAAAGTCTGGAAAAGTCTCTTGAAGAAAAACAAATAACTGTTGAAAGGATGAAGTCAGAAATAATTCATCTGAAAAAGGAACTAGATGCAAAAATCATTCAAACAAAATCTGAAAATAGCTCTAAAATATTAGATAAGATTATTACAGCACAAAGGGATTCTGGAAATAAAAATGGAATAGGTTATTCTCAAAAGGAAAGCCATGCTAACTCAAAATATTATGTAGATGATCTTTGAAGTACATTCAAGAAGAAAAATGAAGAGAAGATACGTAATGATCAAAACTCCAGAAGATTACCTCCACCCATCAAGAAAGAAGGCAAGACAATATCAAAGAATTTTTACCAAAACAAGTATCCTCACATTTTTCCTAGTTATTTCTTTGCATGCTCTAATTTTGGACAGAAATCTATAAATTGTAGAGCATATAGAAAGAAAAATCTGAAGGTTAAGAATTATATCCTTAAGGATAAACAAGCAACAAATCAAGTTAAGAGAAGAAACTATAAATCCTTTGAACCTCTACAAGAAGGGGACTTACAATGCTTTAGATGTCATAACCATGGACATAAATCCATTAATTGCAGACTAATGGAAGTCTCAGAACAACCCAATTTTATTAGAGAGCAAAAAAACTTTGGAGAGTAAAAACATAAAAAAGGGAATGTCTTATTTCCCTAAAAACTCAAGATGAAAAGGATCTCTGGTATGTTGACAATGGATGCTCAAAACATATGAAAGGTAACAAGGACAAGTTTTTAGACTCAAAGAAACAAAAAGGTAAAGTTACATTTGGTGATAATGCTTCAAGTAACATACTTGGGAAAGGCACTATGAGCTTGGGAAAAGACAAAGCTAGAAATGTACTATTGGTCGATAAATTGAAGCCTAGTTTATTAAGTGTCAGTCAAACCTGTGATCAGGGATACTTCCGCATTTTTTGTTCCAAAAAATGTGAGATTAGGAGAGAAAGACATGGGAAAATTAGTTGGTACTGCTCCTATAACTCCTGAAAATGTATGTATACTAGATGCAAAATTGAATGAGTGTCATATAAATTCTGTAGATGAAAGTTGTCTATGGCATAGGAGGTTGGGGCATATTAAATTTGACAATATTGTGAAAGTCAGCAACCTTGGTTCAGTAAGAAAATTGCCAAAAATCACAAAACCCTCAAATGCTATGGGTAGACACTGTCAACTAGGGAAACAAACTAGGGTAAGGTTCAAAACAAAAGAATACACAACCTCTAAACCTTTAGAGCGTGTTCCCACTGACCTATGTGGACCTAAGAGAACCAAGAGTCTAAAAGGAGAGTCTTACTTTATGTTATTCATTGAATACTTTACTAGAATAAGTTGGATATGTTTTCTCAAATAAAAATCAGAAGCACTCAACAAATTCAAAGCCTTTAAAACCCTTGTTGAAAATGAAAGGGAGACAAAAATCAAATGTCTTAGATCAATCAATGGTGGTGAATTCACCTCAAAAGAGTTCCATGTCTTATGTGAAACTCATGGAATAAAAAGACAATTCTCTGCTTCCAGAACACCTCAACAAAACGGGATTGTTGAAACAAAGAACAAAACAATTCAGGAGGTTGCAAGGACTATGCTCAATGAAGCAAAATTGTCAGATGGATATTGGAGGGAAGCTATAAGCACGACTATATACATATTGAATAGATATCAGCTCAGGGTTAATAATGATAAAACTCCTTACGAACTATGGTTTGGAAGAGCTCCATCAGTGAAATACTTCAAAGTCTTTGGAAGTAAATGCTACATCAAAAGACTAGATGAGAGTCTTGGAAAATTTGATGCCAGATCTGATGAAGGTATTTTTATTGGATATGCTTTAAACAAGAAGGCATATAGATGCTACAATCTTAGATCACATAAGATTGTTGAAAGTGAAGATGTCAAGGTGGATGATCTAAAATTGATAAGGATCAAAAATCAAGAGACCATATCTAAAAATAAAGATGAATATGATGATGAGACATTCGACACACAACTAGAAGAAGTAGAAGAGAATGAAAAATAAAGGGAAGAATATGATATGGATACTAGTGAAAGTGAATAATATAGTGAAGATGGAGAGATAAGAGAAGAATTCCCAAGAAGAGATACAAAGACACCCTCAAGAATTATTCAAAAAAATTGTCCCAAAGAACTGATTATTGGAGATATGAATGATGGAGTGCAAACAGGAAGACAACTACTGTATCAAATAGAATTAGCATTGTTGTCACATATTGAGCCAATTTCAATAAAAAAGGAATGTAAATACGAGAATTGGGTTAAATATATTAAAGAAGAATTGGATCAAATTGAAAGAAATCAAACTTGGGAACCATTTCCTAGACCAAAAGATAAAAATGTCATTGGAACTAAATGGGTATATAAGAATAAAATTGATGAATATGGGAAAGTAATCAGGAACAAAGACAGATTAGTATGCAAAGGTTATGCTTAGGTTGAAGGAGTAGACTATGAAGAAACATTTTCACCTATAGCCAGATTAGAGGCAATTAGGATGTTCTTAGCTTTCTCCATCTACAGAAAATGTAATGTGTGCCAAATGGATGTCAAATCAACATTTCTCAATGGAAATTTAGAATAGGAAGTCTATACTGAGAAACCATATGGGTCCCAAATAACCAGTAAAAGAGACTATGCTTGTAAATTAAAGAAGGAACTCTATGGGTTAAAACAAGCACCCAGAGCATGGTATGCAAGGATAGACTCTTATTTACAAAAACAAGGTCTCAAAAGGGGATCAACAGACAACAATCTTTATTGCAAAGTTGATGGTAATAACTTGATCATTATGGAAGTGTATGTTGATGATATCATATTTGGTAGTAATAATATAAAAATGAGTGAAGACTTTGCTAAGATGATGCAGTAAGAATTTGATATGTCTATGCTTGGCGAACTAAATTTATTCCTTGGATTACAAATAATACAGTCCAAAAAGGGAGTATTTGTAGCGCACCTTTTTCTGGCTACCAAGGTTTAATCGCTCTTAAAAGAAGACTATAACACCATTTTGTACATAACTCATGCAAATGTTATTTAACCCACATGCATTTAAACAATAAACACATTCAACACAGAGTATTCATATGAATTACTGCCATAATCAACAAGCAATTAGCCTTTCATATTAATTCATATACACAGTGGAAATCATGATATCATAAGCAGTAGAGTCATGCGAAACATGATTAAAACATAATCAGATACTTTTCTTTTAACAGTGGTAGAATCCACCAACCAAGTGCAGGCCTTCCACAAACCTCCCAGCCTTAGACCACACTTCTCGTCAGCTCAGCAGTGGGTCACCCCCGAGATGGGACTAAGATCCACCCCGAGACAAGGAAATCTAGGCTAGGCTGAGGTTACAGGGAAAACAACACACAACCACAAGGACAGAATGCTCTCCAAGGAATCTCCCACGCTCACTGCCCACAGACCCTCATTCCCCACATGCCTGTTCTGAACTAGGAGAATACACCTTCTCTGTCACCTGGACAGTCCTTCGGCTGCTAATCTCCCTTGCCTTGGGTTACAGTAACAGGCCGGACCGGAAGTCTCTGAGCTCTGTGGTAGCTACAGGGTTCCTTCCAGGAGTCCCCTCCTTCCTTCGCCCACTCTCTCACCTAGAGAGAATCACTCACAGGCCAACAACCTGTTCTTCCAACCTCAATCACCTCTCTCACCTAGAGAGAGCGTTGCGCCATTGGCCAACAAGACCCCACGCCCTCCAGCACTGTGTGGTCACAACAACTCACGGGGAAAACAGACATGGGCTTCCCAATAGGTTCAACAATGGCTGGTCCCTTCTATTTCCCAATCTGCCAGCATAGAATAGACTCACGCTCTGGTTGTCGAGGATGCGTGACAACCAATCCACGCAGGTTCAACACAGGTTCGAACTGTTCAGACAGGGGTGGTACCGGCTCTCTCAGAAGTCGACCCAGGCTTTTCGTCTTTCAGGGATGCACCAGGGTATTCTTTTGCAGAGATCTAATCGTTTACCTTCAGATCGTCAGGTAGAATGGAGGAGAACCCCCTCACGGCTCTTCTTGGCCATTTTATTTGCATGCACCAGGGCTAACACTTGTCACCCTTGGAACTGCATGCGTTCCATCAGCATGCATCCCC
>SNQJ01S0151127.1:24213-37374 GCA_010110895.2 Picea sitchensis
CTTAGGATGAAATGAAACATAAAATGCACATGTTCTTTTGGAATAATATTAAAATATTATTCCCAGGCTTAAGCCCCCTAGGCTTAGCCCCCAGGCTCAACACTTAACCCCTTTCCCACCTTCTAGCTCCTAATTCCTTTCCCACTCTGTGGATGCTCAGTCCCCCTTCACTCATTCATCGTGGTCGGTCTTCACCTGGCGGTGTTTATATTTTATTAAATGTTCTGCATACATACAAGTACAACAACATGCTCCTAGCCTTCAACACTTAGGCTCCCTAGACTAAAAACACATAAGTCTCCAGCTTATAAGAACTTGTCTCACCAGCCTATAAAACATAATGACAATTCCTTTCAGAACATGGTTTACAACGGGGCTCGGCCTTGGGGACACTACATTATTTATCCATCTGTCTAAATATGTTAAGGATATGCTTAAGAGATTCCAGTTAAAGGATTTCAAACCTGTTAGTACACCTATGACAGTTGGATGCAAACTAAGAAAGGATGATGAGTCCAAAGTTGTAGATCCAAAACACTACAGATCAATGATTAGCAGTTTTCTCTATGTAACAGCTTCTAGACCTAATGTCAAGCAATTTGTTGGGATGGTGGCTAGATTCCAATCAGAACCAAAGGAGAGTCATGTTCAAGTTGTAAAAAGAATATTTAGATATTTGAAAGGAACCATAGATATTGGTTTGTGGTATCCTAGCAAGGACTCATTCACATTAAAAGCCTATTCATATGTTGATTGGGTAGGATGTGTAGATGACAAAAAAAGTACGAGTGGAGGAGCATTCTTTTTGGGAGAATCACTGGTTGCTTGGATAAGCAAGAAAAAATCCTCAATTTCTCTATCTAGCACTGAAGCTGAGTATATTGCAGCAGCAAAATGTTGCACACAAGTGGAATGGATGAAGCAAAATCTAAAAGACATCAAAATAGTATTTGAAGAACCCACAATTATCCACTGGGACAATACAAGCACGATAAGTCTCTCTAAGAACCCAGTCCAACACTCAAAATCGAAACACATTCCCATAAAATACCACTATCTAAGAGATCGGGCTGAAAACAAGAAAATTAAATTGGAATATGTTCCAACACAAGACCAGGTGGTAGATATTTTTACAAAACCCTTAAACAGAGATATATTTGAATATATTAGGAAAAAAATGGGAGTAATACTTCTCCCTACCTAAAATATCTCAAGAAAATGATGCATCAATTGGCACCTATTGAGGGGGAGATAGAAATCAACGACATAAGGTGTCATTCAGTTATGACAGAAAAAGATTGATTGCAGGAGGAGTTACTAGTGGTTAGAGAAGTGTTTATACAAATAGATGATTGGAGAAGAAACCCTTTCCCATTGTTGTCAAAGGGGGAGAGACACTTCATAAAATTAAAGATTCATAAGAGGAAAGAATCATCATAGGGGGAGTTATGAATATGAAGTTGGTGTGTTTCCCTCAATGACAAAGGGGGAGATTGTTGGAAATATTGTCATTGATGTCAACAATCGATGTGATGATGTAAAAACAATGTGCAAAGATTGAAAGAGTGAACAAGAGAAGCGAAGACTTGAATGATCAAATCTCAGAAGGAATAACACATTGCATAGAGAGGAAATTTGTGTTTATTGTTGATCATGATAGGATCAACAATATTCCTATGATTTAAAGATGGAAGAAGTGAATTTCATAATGTAATTTACCATTGCATAGGAAAAGGTTGAAAAGTTGAACAATGCGTAGAAAAGGAGAGAAGCTTCAACAATCATTCGATCAAGAAATTAACGATGTTGATTGTCTCAAGTAATGGGATTTATCCCACACTAAAAGAATGAATAAACACATATAGGTTTATATACACATCTCTCTCCATATCTTATTGATGCGTAGTGCAAAGGTATGGTGGGAGATATAGGTGTTTGGACTCCACGAGAAGCCCACCAGCCTGGAGCCCGGGATGACCTGTCAGGCCCCCTACCTTTTGGTCAAAGTGACAATGATTGAAGATATGATGATGAAGGATCTCGACTATTAGATTTGGGAGAAGTTTCATAGAGGTTTGCTGTGAGTTCCTTCAAAACTCTGGAATTGAAGGATTTGGAGTGTCAAGGAGTCAAGGATCTCGAACTCACGAAGTCCAAAATTTCGAAGAGATCCTAGTCGTCGGTTGCAAGGTAGGCACGTGGAATAAGATCAACAATTCATGGATTCATGATTCATAGAATCGGCAACAATATTTGTTCAAAACCCCAAAATCCAAAGCTCTGAAGTCAAGGAGGAAGACACGTATCAAGGTCCACATCATCTTGAGTGATGTCAATGACATACCATGTCAAAAAAGAACGTCAGCAAGGACATGTGTCTCATTCATAAAGTGACAAGTGTCAAGTTGAAATTGGCATTTCAGGCACATGTAAGTCACAAATCAGAGTGACACGTGGAAGCTACTCGGCATGTGCCAAGTCATCAAGTGACGTCAACAAGTTTACGTCACTCCGGGAGTCTTACTTCGGGAGATTTCACCACTAGAAAATACTCTAAAGTTTGGAAGTCCTGAAGGCCGAAGTTCTGAAATACAAATGAGATTATGGACACACATCTTTTAATTGGAATATTTACAAAGATTGGAAGACGTGAAGTACGAAGTCGTGAAGTCCCTAACACTGAAGTCCTGAACGTCGAAGTCCCGAACACCGAAATTGAGAAAGGGACACGCGTCAGTAGATTGACAACTTCTGAGATTTGACATGTTGGAAGTCATGAAAACCCGAAGGGAAAAGTGTTGAAATTACAACAGCCATCCATATCAGTGGGTAATATGAGTCGTCCGATCTGACCGACAATTTCGTGATCGGGAATTCTTAAATATTGGAAGTTATGAAGAATCGTAGGTCAAAGTTTTGAAACTCCGACAACCATCCATCTCAGCTGAAGATCAAATCGTAATTGTTGAAGTTCATAAACATGATTAAGTCATGGTCGTTAGATTAAATAATAAAATAAGTAATATAAGTTGTCCGATCATTTCGGGGATATCGTATTCGAGAGTTTTGGTGTGTTGGAAGAAACAAAGTCTTGAAGGACAAATAACTCGAAATCATGTAAGCCGCTCATCTTAGCGAGTAATTAAATCTTGACCGTTGATTTTAAGGAAGCACTCAATCGCTCGTTTGGTCTAATTACCTAAGCGTGAGGTCACCGTCGTTGGTCATATGGTAAAAAGGTTTAAAGGGGCAGAATGTAAGTCGCTTAGTTGGTAAGCCAGTGGTTCTGTAAATCTCAGTCATATGAAATGGCTTGAAGGAAGTGCCTCTGTAGAATTTGGTTCCTATGAAAATAACAGAGTTTCAAGATCAATTTTAAAGGATGAAATTGATCCATATCTGTGATCAATTTATGAAGAGTTTTCACGCTAAAAATAAATAAACAACAGTTAATGATTATGGTGAAGTTAATTGAAGAGGTGCGATGTTCCAAATGAAGGGACATGATGCTTCACACTCACACTATTTTTAAGAATATATATACATGAAAGAGTGGGAGAATAATGTGTCTCTGTAGTCCAAATCAGAAGATCAATCGCTGAAGCAGATTCCAAGAAGAAAAGATAAATACCTATGTATTAAGGGTGGTTGGGTGGAGCAAGGGAAAATTGGTGCCTACAGAGGAGGTTTATTCTTCCTTGTCAGTTGTAGCTGACTAAACAGGGTGTCGTAGCCTCCTACCAGTTCGTGCTAGTAAACTAGGGTGTGGGTGCATCTTGATCAGTCAGTGTTGATCAAAGAGGAAGTACATCTTCCGTGTATGTAACATGTAAAACAATTTTTGCAATTAATAGAAAAGAGTTTGTGGTTTTCCCATTTGGGTTCCACGATAAAATAATGTGTTAAGATTCTATTTGCATTAATAAATAAAAATTGATATAATTTTTGTGTCACTGATTCACCCCCCCCTCTCAGTGACAGAATCTGATCCTTCAGATGTTTTAAAAAGTAATTTTTTTTCTTTATAAAAGTTTTTTATTAAAACTTTTTATATTATTAAAAGGGTTTTTCTTTTGGATTAAACGTTTTGTGGTTATCATTTAACCTTATTTTATTAAGGATCCACATTTAACCTTATTTATAATTCCTCCACATTTAAAAGTATTTTTTATAAGTAGTCATTTGGGCCTTGGGTTTTATAAGCAGTGGATATTAGGAGATTTTTTATGCAAATGGCTAAGATGTAGAGTTCGAAGTTTGAAGTTGAAAAGTTCAGCGGTAAAAACAAATTTGAGCTCTTGAAGCTTAAGATGCGAGATTTACTAGTGCAACAAGGGTTTCATAAAGCATTGGCAGGAAAGTCAAAGAAACCAACAACCATGACTGAATGGGAATTGGAGGATCTGGATGTGAAATCTCTTAGCACCATTTGTTTATGTCTAGCGGATGAGGTTCTGTTAAATATCATAGGAGAGGATACAACATCAGGATTATGGAGCAAGTTGGAAATTCTATATATGACGAAGTCCTTGACAAGCAGAATCTACTTGAAGAGACAGTTGTACAGTTTGCAGATGAAGGAAGGTACAAAAGTTGTTGAGCATTTAAATACCTTCAATACCCTCATAGTTCAATTGACTAGTATGGAAGTTAAATTTGAAGATGAAGATAAGGCTATTACACTATTGTGTTCGTTGCATGAGTTTTGGGATTATCTAGTCACCTCTATTAGCTTTAGCTCAGTAAATGTTTTATATTATGACTCAGTCGTGGGAGATTTGTTGGTTGAGGAGATGAGGAGAAAATCTAGTAAAGAAACCTCAACTTCAGAGGCGATGTTGATGAAAGGTCGAACCATGAAGAAGAATTTGAGAAGTTCTTTCCAATCTAAGTCAAGACACAGAAAGGGTAAAGAAAAATGTTAGTACTGTGGAAAAATAGGACATCTGAAGAAATATTGTTGGAAGAGAAAGGAATCTGAGGAAAACTCTACGAAGGAAGTAAATTTGGATGTAACAAATTTAGGTATAATTGATCACGTTTTATCCATTTCTAGTAATTTACAATATCAAGAAGAATGGCAGTTAGATTCAGGTGCCTCCCACAACATGTGCTCACATAGAAATTGGTTCTTTTCTTACCAATTTGTTGATCAGGGTGTAGTGTTTATGGGAAATGGTATTCCATGTAAAACTGTTGGGGTTGGCAGTATTAGAATCAGGATGTTTGATGGTATTGTTAGGGAATTAACAGATGTTAGATATGTACCTGAGCTTAAATAAAATTTGATTTCATTGGGAGTGTTTGATTCTTGTGGATATAAGTATACAGGTTAAGGTGGAGCTCTCACAGTGTCGAAAGGTAATTTAGTAGTGATGAAGGAAACAAAGATTGATAACCTTTATAAGCTGGAAGGCACTACTGAAGTAACATTTGAAGTGACAGATGTATATTCTTGTTTATGGAAAAATCATCAAGGTCATAAGAGCAAGAAAGAATTGTAGGTACTAGTAAGCGGTAAATCATTTCCAGACTTAAAATCTTTGTTTCTGAATTCCTACTTGTTTTATATCTCTGCAAGTTATGATGATGATATAAAGGGATGTTGTGTGTGGGATCCTACTTCTCACAAGGTCATCATTGACAAATATATAGTATGTATGGAACAAACAAAAGGGGTGATTCAAGATTTCAACAGTAAATTTGTTTGCATTCTAGATAATTCATTGTATGACCTATTGGTACCTAGGAAAATATACAAGAGGTTTGAATCCTTCATAGTGAGTTAGGATTTATCAAAGGGTAGGAATGAATATACAATTTATAGTACATTCAGAGTCTTGATTTTCTTTGCTGATGATATGCTCGATGCAAGCTGAAGCTTGGATAAAATCAGTAAGAAAATGACTCAGGTGGACAGGACAATTCGAATGAGGGATCAAGGAGCATCAAAACAAATTATGGGCATGGAAGTACACAGAGATGGTAATGGTAAGCTGTGTTGGAGTTTAGTATAAACATTATAAAACCAATTTTTATGCCTCTTGATTTCCATTATAAGTTTTCTTCAAGCATAGGGCCTGTCTATAAAGAAGAAAATGTTATGTCTCGTGTAAGTTCAGTAGGAGGTCTATTGTATGCGATGAAATGGTTAAGACTAGATGTTTCACATTCGAATGATGTTGTTAGAAACTTGACAGATTCATGTGTTGTAGTGAAATGGGTTCTTCAGCGTATGAGAAACACAAATGTCACCTATAATGGTTACACTGAGATGGTCTGTAATAATTGTAATGTATATTTTACATGTATTTTGGATAGGAGGAGATCTATCACTAAATGTGTCTCACAACACAATTGTGGAAGACATGTTGGAGGTGGAGTGACCCCTCAGGAAATCCAAAATCGTGCAAGTCACACAGGTGAGATCATGAAAGCAATTTTATTAGAGAAGTTGCAATGGTGCTTGGCTTCTCTTGGCTTGCACTAAAGGTGATGAACAAAAGGAAGAAGCAATGTATCAGGTTAATTGTTGTCAATGTGGAGATTGTTGGGATTGGGTGACAACCAACTACCAACAATATATTTGAATCCTATTATTCTGCACCAGTTACAACCAAATAGACCAAGTTAGAATATGGATAGGGAATGCATTTAATATTCAGTTTCTTGTGTGAATGTATAAATTCATGTAAGCTTGTATAAGCAAATATGACTATGAGATGAATGAGTGTGAGAGACTGAGAGAGAACTTGCAAATCTTATGTAATCTCCATAATCTGAATAATAAGACAACTGATGCCTATGCTTGGTCGACATAGCCCAACATTTGGGTGAACCACGTGAAATCCCTGTGACTATTTCTTATGTGTGTGATTGTTAATTATCATTGAGAATTGTGTTTTATGCATTGACAATTCTAACAAGTGGTATCAAAGATGGTTAGAGATGGTTGAAGGAGCGACAAATTCTTGGAGAATCTAGAAGTGAAATCTGTGTGAAGGTGCGTCAATTTATACATCCCCGCAGGTCCCTCCTCTTGAGGGGTGCAAAGACTTATTACTCAGCCTTACACTCGTGAAAAAATTGTGAAATTTCCGTAATTGAGTATGAGGAACAATGTGTAGATCTTTCATGATTTCTGCACTCCACTGTGTCAGGAGGTGCAGACTCCCCACACTCGAGTGTTGCGTGAGGTGCGGAGGCTCCCTTAAATCCAAAATTCATGAAGGCTCCATAAAATGCAACGGATATAGAATTTCTTAAGGTATGAAGAATTTATGAAAAACTTAAGGTATGAACTATTTTGCACAAGTCACGTGGAGGAGTTTTTTTAAAAATATATGAAAAGGTGTGAAGAGGTATGAGAGTTGACTTTTAATTAAGAACGAAATACTCCTTTTTAAAAAGAATCATATAAGAGTGAGGATGGTTTTTTAATAAAAGGGTGGAAGAATTTAAAAGGTGGATGTTTTAAAAAGTAAATATTTTTCTTTATAATTTTTTTTATTAAAACTTTTAATATTATTAAAAGGGTTTTTTTTTTGGATTAAACCTTTTGTGGTTATCATTTAACATGATTTATAATTCCTCCACATTTAAAAGGATTTTCTATAAGCAATGATTTGGGCCTTGGGTTTTATAAGTAGTGGATATTAGGAGACTTTTTTGTGCAAATGGGTAAGATGCAGAGTTCAAAGTTTGAAGTTGAAAAGTTCAGTGGTAAAAACAACTTTGAGCTCTAGAAGCTTAAGATGCAGGATTTACTAGTGCAACAAGGGTTGCAAAAATCATTGGGAAGAAAGTCAAAGAAACCAACAACCATGACAGAATGGGAATGGGAGGATTTGGATGCAAAATCTCTTAGCACCATTTGTTTTTCTCTGGCGGATGAGGTTATGTTTAATATTGTAGGAGAGGATACAACATCAGGATTATGGAGAAAGTTGTAAATTCTATATATGACGAAGTCCTTGACAAGAAGAATCTACTGGAAGAGACAATTGTACATTTTGCGGATGAAGGAAGGTACAAAAGTTGTTGACCATTGAAATACCTTCAATACCCTCATAGTTCAATTGACTAGTATGGAAGTTAAATTCAAAGATGAAGATAAGGCTATTACACTATTATGTTCATTGCCTAAGTCTTGGGATAATCTAGTCACCTCTATTAGTTTTAACTCTGCATAGGTTTTAGATTATCACTCTGTTGTGGGAGCTTTGTTGGTTGAGGAGATGAGGATAAAATCTAGTAAAGAAACCTCAACTTCAGAGGTGATGTTGATCAAAGGTCAAACCACAAAGAAGAATGAGAGAAGTTCTTTCTGATCTAAGTCAAGACACAGAAAGAGTAAAGCAAAATGTCGGTATTGTGGAAAAACAAGACATCTCAAGAAAGATTGCTGGAAGAGAAAGGAATCCGAGGAAAACTCTATGAAGGAAGCAAATTTTTCTATAACAAATTCAGGTATAATTGATCATGTTTGATCCATTTCTAGTAATTTACAATATCAAGAAAAATGGCAGTTAGATTCAGGTGCCTCCCACCACATGTGCTCACATAGAAATTGGTTCTTTTCTTACTAATTTGTTGATGAGGGTGTAGTGTTTATATGAAATGGTATTCCATGTAAAATTGTTGGGGTTGACAGTATTAGAATCAGTATGTTCGATGGTGTTGTTAGGGAATTAATGGATGTTAGATATGTACCTTAGCTTAAATCAAATTTGATTTCATTGGGAGTGTTGGGTTCTTGTGGATATAAGTATACATGTCAAGGTAGATCTCTCACAGTGTCGAAAGGTAATTTAGTAGTGATGAAGGCAACAAAGTTTGATAACCTTTATAAGATGGAAGGCAGTAATGAAGTAGCCTCTGAAGTGACAGATGTATTTTAGTAGTTTATGGCAAAAGCATCAAGCATCAAGGTCATAAGAGAAAGGAAGAATTGTAGGTACTTGTAAGCGGTAAATCATTTCCAGACTTAAAATCTTTGTTTTTGAATTCCTGCTTGTTTTATATCTCTGCAAGTTATGATGATGGTATAAAGGGATGTTGTGTGTGGGATCCTACTTCTCACAAGGTCATCATTGATAGATATATAGTATGTATGGAAAAACCAAAAGGGTTGATTCTATTAGCACCATTATTTTCATGGCTAAGGTTAGAGGTTTGTCAAAAACTTTGCAAAGTCATGCATGTTAGCATCCATATTGTTTTTATGACTGACATCATCCAACATCTCCAAGGGTTAGTTTCAAAAGGAAGCTTATCATTTATTTGTTCCATTTCCATTTTCAACTACACACTAAAACAATTTGCTACGTGTTGCATAGAGCACTTCTTCGCGCAATGGATTATGTCACGTAGTGAATTTATTCCACACAGTGGATTCTGCCGCACAGTGGATTCTGTCACACAGTGGATTTCTACCGCGCAGTGGATTTTGTCACATAATGGATTTCTGCTGCGAAGTGGATTCCTATCGCGCACTATATTCTATTGTGCATAGGATGTTGTTACGCAGTGGATTTCGTTGCGCATAGGATGTTGTCGCGTAGTGGATTCTGTCGCACAGTGGAATTTTCCTACACACAAGCTATAGGCCGCACTGCACAAATTAATGGCTTAGTGGTCAACTTCAAGATCAATTTTTGACCAAGTAGAGAGGAATTTTGAAAATCCCCAAGAGATTTTTGTCGAGGACAAGACAGATAATAAAAACCTCTCTCATATTTTCAAAGTGTGTCACAAATAGGGATATTCAAAGCAATCTTTGAGCCCTATTTTTTAGTTTTCATGTTTTCCTGTCCGAGACATGTTTTTTCGACAGGTATTCCAGCTAGCTGGATACGAATTTCAATAAAACGAGAGATATTTTTCTTTATAACGAGATTAAATACAACATCCTCTCTCAGTTTCTAAAAATAGTTTTTTTATTAGTGAGATATGATGTCATATTTAACGCCTATTTTCCCAGTTTGCTACGCAATTCCGCTGCATTTTTTGCTGTAGCTTACTGTTGCATAGAAGACTTGTTGTGCAGGGGTGACAGAGTGTCCAATAGTGAACATGATGACTCATCAAAACCATATGGTCGAATTTTTATCATGATTAATGATTGTAAAGAATATTTCATTTATGATTATGATTTGGCAAAGTTAGATTTTCTATTTTTAGTGAATCCGTTGAAGTTATTGTTCTCTTTCAAAGAAAATGGATCCATGATTCCAAGAGAGAGTAGTTCAACCCTAACAGCCAAGGGTGACATTAGTTTTCTATATATGGGGATCACTTTCATGTAAAAGGGGTTAGTTGGAAAATTGGGTAAATGACTGCTATTGTATGTAATCTGCATTTTGACCGAAATTTAATTCAACGGTCTTGTGACTTGATGAAAAGATTCTAGTTGTAATAGTTGGAGGTATTGTGCCTCTTTCTTTGCGTATGTGTTTATTGTTATCTTTATTCCATATCTTGTACTATCTATTTCAGAACGAATTTTCGAACTTGTGGATTCGTTGTATAGCACCCCTTGTTTGCGCCACTTACACAAAATGTTTTCCTCTAAAGCTAACTCTGAATTCGTTCACAGCAGCGCTCCTGAGTTACTTCTTATAATTTCTCCTGCCACATTACGGTTTTACACTAAATACTATTGCTCACCTAGCCTTATCCTCTCAAGTCTGGTCACTCATTCATTCATCTCTGTGATTTCCTCAAATCGACTCCATAGCCCAAGTTTTACTTTCTTGCACCAATATAACTAGAACCCATTACATCAAAGGTATTTAAATCTAGCTATTGTATTCCCAAGTCATGTCCTGCGCAGAGACCGCACCATTTCTAAAAGAGCCCTCTCCAAATCCGAAAGGCTAGTTTCGGGTCTCAAAGCTGGTTAAAAAAGTTACCTTCGTCGTTTGTTTATCAGCCAAATAAATTTATGGAGTGCTAACATTTTGGCGTCGTTGTCGGGGAGGATATTGAAATTTTTTCCCTGAGAAAGAACAACATGGTTGAGTTCTAAGGTCTGAGATCAGAAGACACTTAGGCACATATTGGTTGTATTTCTTCTCTGGCGACTTCACAAATCAAAAAATCAGTTGAAGGTGATTCCACTAGCAGAAGAATCCAGAGCTAAAGTTTTCATGGTGACTCCAATCAAGCTTCAAATGTGATTCAAAGACTCCACTGGAGAATGAGACCTGTTGACAGAGATATGGAAGAGCAGTATGGAAAAATAAGGTACTCGAGCTTAAGTTTAGTTCAATAAGTACTTTTCTTGTATTATCAATATATTCTTGTCCTTTCCCGAGTTTTTCAAAAGAATATTTCTTCACTTACTGCATTCAAATGAAGCCCATAGATCTACCCTTGTATATCCTCCATGGAAAACTATAGGTATACCTCCTTCTTCTTGTATAACCGATATTCACCAAGCTCATTCCTCTGAGACATATGATGTTCATGATAATTCTTGTGAGCTTAATGAAACCAAAGTTGAGCTTGTACATTCTTTTCTAATCCTACACCCTCCAAGATTCAAGAAAGATATAGTCCTCTTAAATTTCCTTCCATCCTTCATGAATTTCCTCTGAAACATTATAAGTACCTTCCTCGGTTCGATGGAGAGCTTGATGGAAAGTCAGCTGAAAAACATATTCATTTCTTTGATCATTTTATAGAACTTTTTGAGATCGAACATGATGATGTGTCTATGAAGGCCTTTTCTCAGACCTTACAAGGAGATGCCAAAGAATGGTTCAAACATTTGCAGCCTCAGTCAAATAGCTCGTGGGATAAACTGAGGGAAGCTTTCCATATATTTTGGGGTGAGAAAAAGTCACGGGTTCTACTCCTTTTAGAGTTTTATGCCATGAGAAGAATGAAATATGAAACCATCTCAAATTTCAGTAGGAGGTTTGCTAGTATTTATTATAAACTGCCTAAAGAAGTCCAACCTCCTAAAGTTGCTGCCATGCTCCATTATTTAACAACCTTTCAATCAGACTTGTCTTTTATTTTGATGGAGAGGAGGCCTATGTCTTTGCAACAGATGTTCAACAATGCTCAGGAAGTTGAAGACAATATTCCAGCATGTAAACAAATTCAAAATGATGAGTTGGATGCTAAAGAAGAGACAATGAATATGAACAAATAACAGTTGATTTAAATCTTGAGAAGAGGTTTAATAATATCATATGTCCTCTTGAAGCTTTAAATGATGAGGATTTTGTAGAGGATTATATTCCACTTATTGAAAAAGAAGGTGCTAATTTAGCTTCTGATCCATACCATGATGAGCACGGGGCATATTGTTTTATGTATTCATTTTTAGACAGTCAAGAAAATGAATTTGCAAATCATCTTGTTGAAGAGCAGGTTGATGTCCCAAATTTTTTCTTATTGGACGACATTGCAGATGTTGTTGATTTTCCTATATATGATGAATATGATGATGGCTATGATGTTAACTTCGTAGAACAACCAGCTGCATGTTCTCTATCAAAAAATGTTCCTTTTCAGCAGTGTAATGAGAGCAATCAACCTACATATCACAGCTACAAAGAAGAATTTGAAGAAAGTAACGAATCAGCTGAAGGCAATTCTTTACCTTTAGGTTTTGCTTCGTTTAAATTGTTGAAAGAAAATTTAAAGATCATCACTGAGGCACAGGAATGTGCACTGATGCAAAATCAAACTGATTCATGGGAAAAAATTGACAAGAAATTGCAACAATTTTCTCATGTGTTTAATGACTCGGTTGTTTGTTATATGGAAGGTTTTATCAGTTCAAAATTGTAGACATTGGTCAAAGATGAATCTAAAAATGATTATGTTCAACAATCCAAGGAAATTGAAAAATGTGCATATGACAGCAGTGAAAAAAATGAAGAAATTTTTAAATTAGATGAAAGAACTTTGCCATTATGTTTTGAATCTTTCGAATTGCTGAAGAAAAATGTTTATAATGTTTCATATCAGAAATCCTGCATGCATGATGTTGAATATAAAGAAAGCAATGGACTTGCAAATGAAAATTGTCTTCCATTATGTTTTTCTTCCTTTGAATTGTTGAAATTAAATCATGAGATAACACAGGAAGAAGTGAAGTCTGATTGCGTTCACAGTGACATTGTTTTACATGAGAAAATTGTT
>SNQJ01S0151128.1:6384-29516 GCA_010110895.2 Picea sitchensis
CACATCACAAGCTGCATTTCATAGAGCTATTCACCCCTAACTTGAGTGAATAAGCTTGGAGTTATTTCACCCACATTTTTCATCTTTTCATTGTAAGGAGAGAAAGCTTTGAGGGCCTCAAGAGCCTTCCATTGGAGAAAGAAGGGACCCAAGTCCCCTTTCTTCTTTGTGCCTTTGGATTTCATCAACATATCAGCTTATACATTGGTGATATTGGTCCATTTGTCTCTATTTTTCATTTTCTCTTATGCTTCTAGTTTTTATTTGTTTTAGTTTAATTTTTGTTTATAACTTTGTTGTTTTTCTTTCTAACCTTTTACTTCACAGCTGTCATGCCTAACAGAGCCCAACTGGGCATGTAAGCACTCTTAATTTGCTCACCTAGTGACGAATTGGGTGCAAACAATGTTAATGATAGACATGAGTCAATTATGCTTCAATGCTTCGAAAAATACAAATTAATGGTTTTTAAATATTTGGGTGGTGCTCAGTGACCAGGAACCAGATAAAGATGAAATTTTTAGTGTGTGTCCAAAAAGTAGGCATGAAGATACCCAGTTGGGATTTTCACATAATTCAAAAGGGTTTAGAGTGGAGGTGAAAAAACATGCCAAAACCCACTATTCCCAGAGTCCCACTTTTTAGGGATTTTTGAAATCTTTGGAGGAGGAAAAGGGACCCCAAATCATAAAGCAAGAAAAAATGATTTAGTTGACATTTTACCTCCTCAACAATATAGACAACTTTGTATTGAGGAAGATTTTCCAAATTTTTCTTTGTTTAGGAGACAACCAATTTTGACTAAAAATTCTAAGTTTGGAGAAAATGTAAAAAGTGCAAATTCATTTATTCCATATTTATATAGAATTTGGATGGAGCATCACATCCCGAATCTGAAATTTGATGTGTATTCAAAATCGAAAATACTATTTGCACCCGATATATATATATATATATTTTTGGTTCCTGATAGTTTTTCTGCTAAAGGTGGTAGAAAATGGCCTCAGATAAATTGCATCAGTAAGAACATGTCACAATTGAGTAGAACTGACAAAATTAAGAAAGCTATAAGTTTTATCCTAAAAATCAGAATGAGGCATGAGTATGGCCTTTGTAAATCTAATTTAGAAGAGATTATGTGTAAAGGCTGAAAATTTAGATTAGTACATCTGTGTTTTTCATAAATTTGGATGAATGATGACATGTAGCCTAGTTAATGAATATTTTACAATCTGCATAATTCTAACAATAATTGTTGCATGCACATTTGTGCAAAATTAGAGGTACATGCATAAATTATCAAGCTAAAAAATGAGGACTAAAGAGATGGATGATGCACAAGGTTCTTACATCCACATAGATGAAATCGAAGGATTAAATATCAGCCTAGAAAATGTAGAAATAAAGTCTAATAGGAATAGAAGCATAATGGAGCCTATAGAGTTGATGGAGAGCTTGCAGAGGGAAGTGAAAAGCTATAGAGAAAATAATGAAATATTGATAAAAGCTCAAGAGGAGTAGGACCAGATTAATTCCCAACTGCTATAGAGCCTGAATAACCTATTGTTGTGGATCACCCCCACAACAACCCATTTTTGGAGAAAATGGGTTCCCCCTGTTCTAAATATTTTACAAGGAACTACATTTTTACTTCGTTGGAAAGGTGTTGGCACATAAATGTTATTCTACCACTTATATAGTCTACGATCATGTTCTATTTTTTCAATACAATCAATCACATGTTATTCTACCACTTATATAGTCTACTTATCATGTTCTATTTTTTTTCATACAACTGATCACACAAACAATGGTCCCTTCCGGCCACACCAATCAACCCTCCTGCCCGATATTTCACTGTTTCATACACTTGTTGTAGGCCCCCCGAATTTTTTTTGCATAACGTGCTTGATAAATACCACTTGTGCAATTTTTATCCTAACTCTGGTTGGGATAAAAAAGAATCTCATACTGATTAAATTATGACATAAAACTTTCTGATGGACACATCGAAGTGGGGTCTGCTGAAATCATCTTCTATCAAAACAGCCTCTTCATGCATAATTCGAGACTCCGATCCTCACACTCCGATAACCCAGGCATACAGATCTCCCTTCGTGTCCCATGTGGAAACCAATAGATGGAAAAACATGGAACCAACATGTACTTAACATCACCGTGTCTATGTGTCCAATTTGACTAAGACCTTATGACATGGCGTGCTAGGATTGGTCATCCCTTCTTTTCAAATCCTTTTGCTACTCACTTTTCTTCATATATTTGAAACAAATCACCTATGGTATGGGAATATTATTCGATACCATATCCATTGGAGTTCCAAATTTATCTTAACCTAGTGGAATCCGAAACATAAAGTCCGACGTCATGACACAAAACCTTTTTAATCATCTATGATCGACACAAAAATCCAGGGAAAGGGAATATTTGCTTTGATAGCCTAACAATTAAAGTATTCTTTAAAACCACATGCTACCTAACTCCTCTCGGACGAATGACTTTGATGTGTCCCACATGTTCCTGTAAAGTTTTCTTCCGCCACCTCAACACATCATCCATGCTAAGGGGAATAAACCTTTTTGATAATTCCCTTCGCTGTGAGAAACAAATTGATCCATAAGCTTCCCCATTCCAATCTTAAGGACTCAATAATCAGATTTTCAAGTATAGGCCACTCCACGATTCTGATACACAAATTTGGGTGATCTACACTCTTAATTCGCATTAATGACATAGATTGTGGTCAGATTTTGAAATGGTCCTCGTACAAAGGTGAGGTATTACACATTTAGGGGGGATTTGATACATATTAATTGACACTAAACCCTCATTTTCCAACCTTTCTTCCTCTGTAAGTTTGTAAAATGCCCTCTCGATTTTTATTTTCTTAGTGATACTCTCATACCATTTTGTTAGCTCAATTGATGGTATCACATATTCTTAGTAAATATCTTGTCTCATTATGGTTGTCGCATTTATTTCCCTAGATTAATTCATGTTTTGAATTGGTGATGCAGGATTTGGCCAACAACTTATCATGTCAAGCGAGAATACCAAGATACCTAAAGGCTCTATCTATTTCCAGTCAACCTCCACACTTGAAAACGTCTTCCCACCAAGTAGAGGTCCTGGTGATGGACACCACCCATCACACAGGTGAAGAACACCGTATTGGATACGACAAAATCTACAAGATGTTCAACACTAGATATTTTCCTCCAGAGGGTAAGAACATGGAAGTATACCGTAACATCCAAAAATTGACATCCATTTATTGATGTCCCAATTTCAACACTTTTTTTCTATAATGAGGAAACATAATTTATGTTTCCAACAAATACCGCATACGGAACAACATAACCATCATGAGAAAGAACGAGAGGCTTAGGTAGCATCCTTTGAGAGACCCGAGACATCGGGCTCAATATATACCACTTACCCTTTCCCAAATGCACTCTCAATGAGTCATTCTTGAGAGGTTTCTCTCAAGATAAAAAAAAAAGGACAACCAAATGAAACATTGGTGTGGGTGGATGAGGATGAGACACTTAAACATGGACAAAAAGTGGTCCCCACCCATAGATTCAAATCACCTTACAAATTGTTAGTTGCTATGTTGTGTCAGTTGTATGGTGAGGAGAAAAGCACACATTTTCATACGGATCGGTTGCCACTAGCCCATACTATCGTGAAATCTGGGAAAGTTTTCAACTAGGATGACATATTGGATTTCAACATATGTCTCCACATGAAAAAAATTCCAGGTATGAGAACACCTTGTTTTTATATGTAGGCCTACTTAATTGATGCCATTAGTTCCTCGGTACAATTTCTTGACCTCAGGTGGAAATGGGACTAGAACCAACCCCTCATACATGTGTTCTTCTCTAAGTTATGGAGTATAAATTACAAAATATACTTTTATGACATCTGTAACCTTTTCCTCACCCCTCAACATAATGTACTTTTTGGGTTCCCAAGACAAAAGATTCATTCTTGAGGGCTAGAAATGGGATGAAAGGAATAACTGACTAGTACTTTTGCAAATATTACTCATACATTAGGGTGTATGGAACCATAGGATCCCCATAAATTCTACCCTAATTTTTCCCAGATCATTCATTATGTTGATGATTGCAAGTTCATGAGACATTCTCTAGATCAGACTCTCAATCTCAATGCTTTTGAGATGATCTATGAGAATGCCTATGTGATAAGTGAGTAGTACTCCTCTAGACCCAGAAGGAGATGACTTGTGTTGGTCTCTGTTGTGGTCCTCCTGACCTGCCTTGAGATGACTTGAGATGGTCTCCCGTTGTACTCCTATGGACCCCAGCTTAGATGACTTGAGATGGATCTCCATTTCGTACTCCTATGGATTTAGTTGTGTTGATTTGTTTGAGAGTGACGCCCCTGTGGTTGAGAACATGTGGGCTGTCCCTAGTGGCTAGAACCAGGAGGATGTGTGTGGATATCCCCTTGGTATATTCCCCTCAAAGAGTAATACTATTGTAAAACCCTATTTTGTACTGTGAAGGGTACAAGCCAAGTCCACTGTAAAGACAATTACTATATAAAATACTAATTGTATTATTGAGTTGTACAAGTCGGCCTTGTTGTACCAATATACATGTCTATTCATTGAGTTAGGTCATGTGTATATTAGTGAATGATCCCCATTGTGGGATCATTCACTCAGTCTCACAATGCATAATTTGAGAGATGAACTAATGCACACTCGCTTCTATGTATCCTTTCAGTCATAGAGCACCCCCATTGTGTGTGCCAGGGATTTCTCTCTGCAGGAGGGTTTCTCTCTGTAAACATAGTAAAGGGTTGTCTGGTTTTCCCCTTTGTTTGATATGGCTCTTCCTGCACAACTTCTTTGTGTCTTGTGCATGGTTATTCTTCTTGTGATCTTGTTTTACTACAACTATTGTATTTTTGCATTATTTATGGTTCAAGTTCATGCTAAATTGAAAGAAACCATGTGATTGAGAGTCACCATTAAGAGACATTTTCTCCGCTTCCATACACTTCCATCCGTGATGGGATTTCTCTTGCTTCATCCATGGGTTGGAGACTCTCACTGTGATGGATGTGAATAAAACCTTCTAATGGAGAGATTGAGGAAGAAGTTTACATCGAGAATCTAGATGGATTCGTGATACATGAGAAGGATTCTCATGTGTGCAGTTGAAGAAAGTTTCGTATGGACTAAAGGTGCACCTCATGCTTGGTGTAAGGAGAAGATTGAAGGATACTGATGAGTTTGGGATTAAAATGGCAACAAGTTGTTGATCCCAACCTATACTACAACATTGTTGGTGATGAGCCTAATTTTAACCCATATGTTGATGAATTATTCCTCACTAGTTCAAAAAAGTCTTATTGTTGAAATGCAAGCGTGCATTGGCTTCTCAATTCGAGATGAAGGACCTTGGTATTGATGCACTACTTTAAATAAGTGTGGTAGAGGAATGATGAGATTATCCTGAGTCAGGGGAATTACAAAGTTGAGATATTGAAGAAATTGATGACAGAGTGCAAGCCCATGGCTATTAATCGATGGTGATGAATCTAAGGAAACCGAAGGACTTCTTCCGTTTCAGGTGAGATTGATCCACATCTCTACAAACAACTGATTGGATAATTCATGCATATAAGTTTCAACACCGTAATCCATATATGCTATGTAGTGAGTGTACTCAACCAATTTATGAGTCAAAAGACAGTCACATTGGATAGTAGTGAAGCATGTGTTGATATATTTACAAGGCACAATTGGTTATGGAATAAGATATGCCTCCAATGTAGAAATGAGATTGCAGTGGGATAAGATGATGCAGATTGGAAAAGGTGAATGGACCGTATATACCTCCAATTGTTCTTTTACTTTGGGATTTGACATGGTTTCCTAATGTAGCAGGAAAAAACTTCTAATGGCTTTGAGTACCCATAAGTAGAGTACTACTATGTGAAGTCCCAGTTAGGCGCGGGGTTTCAAAGCTCCTCAGATAGATTTTTTTGGACATGAGATGGATTCCACCTTTATCCACTGTGATAACCATAGGAAATGCAGTGAAGCTCTCGGAGAATCCATTGTTTCATGTCAAATCGAAACACATTGAGATAAAATAACATTACATCAGAGATATGATGTCGAGGAAAGTAGTACATGTGCAACACCTTTCTACACACAAGCAAGTTGCATATTTCTTCACCAAACCAATTTCCAGATGAAGTTTGAGTACCTCCGTGAGAGACTCTAATACTGATGGAGAATGCCTCCTTAGTCGAGAGGGAGTGTTGATGATTGCATTCATGAGACATTCTCCATATCATACACCTCCCCTAGACCGAAGCTGATGATCCGTGAGAATGCATATGTGATAGGGTGAGTCGCACTCCTCCTGGATTGCTTGAAGGATTTGTGAGAATGCCTATGTGGATAGGTGTCAAGCACCGGAATGAGCTGAGATGACTTGTGTTGGCATCTCTTCGCTCTCCTTTGGATTGAGTTGATATGACTTGAGATGATCTCATGTCAAACTCCTATGGACTTAGTTGAGACGATTTGGATAGCTCCCACCACTCCCATGGATTTAGTTGAGTTGATCTATTTGAGAGTGACATCCCTCGTGGTTGAGCACATGTGGACTTTGTCCCTAGTGGTAGAGCACCAGAGGATGCGTGATATCCCTCGCTATATTTTCAAATAATAATACTATTGTAAGACCCTAATTTGTATTGTGAAGGGTACAAGTCAAACCTACTGTGTAAAGACAATTAATATTATGTAAAATACTAATTGTATTATTGAGTTGTACAAGTCGTCCCTATTGTGCCAATAGACATGTCTATTCATTGAGTTAGGTCATGTATATATTAGTGAATGATCCCCATTGTGTATCATTCATCTCATTCTCTCACAATGCATACTTAGAGAGCTAAAATTTATTATGCACTCTTTTCTATGCGCTATCCTTCTTGGTCATAGAGCACCCTATTCTGTGCACTAGGATTTTCTGTGTGAGGGTTTCTTCTCTTGGAAATATAGTAAAGGGTTGCTGGGTTTTTCCCTTATTTGAGAAGGGTGTTCCTAGGATAAATTCTTGTGTATTGTGCATGGTTATTCTTCTTGTGATCTTGGTTTACTGCAACTATTGTATTGCTGCATTGTTTATGGTTCAAGTTCATGATAAATTGAAAATAAACTACATGTGCTTCAGTCACCATTAAAAATTCAACACATTAATGAGGGAAATTTCCTACCATACCATGAGGAAATGGGTCACTTAATTACTTTTGAGTAGCAACAAAAATATCTGGCTTATGTTTCGAATCCACATGGGGAATTACACGATTTCCAATGGCCCTCATGCAAGGAAAGAGGTATATTCACTATAGGATGTGTTCCTATGTCTAGGAGAGCCTAAGGTCCATGACCCTCATTAGCTTGCAGTCAACCACATCATATCTGTCGGTCTCACTCACTCTAACATGCATGTGGTTGATTTTGAAGAAGACAAGTTTAAAGGAATCCTTGCTTATGAAGAGGTTCTATGAAAGTTGCCTGATGATGCTACCAAAGAGGAACTTGAAGATAAATAAGAGGAAATGAAGAGGGTAAAAATTGATCAGTTTCATAGATTGATACAATGGGAACAAGACAAAAACAACATTAAAGAGTAGGAAAATTCTAGGAAAGAAGAAAATTTAGAACAAAAGAGATGACAAGATAAAGAGGAGTATCAAAGAAGGCAAGACGAAGAGGAAATAATCAAAAGAGAAAATAAACTCAAAGTAGAAGAAGCTTCCCTCCAAAAGAAGAAAGTTGAAGAAGCAGAAGCTAAGATATTGGTCGATAAGGCAGAGGCTAAACATACAAATGATGAGGCACTATAGTGGCTATCAATGCCATTCCGGAGGATTCCTCTCTCTCATCACAAGATTTGAATTTTGAAGGCACTATAGTGGCTATCAGAGACAATTATTATGATGTTAGGATGAAGAGTATCAAGAAGAGGTCAAATAAAAGAAAAAGAGGAGAATCCAACAAGTCCATGTCATCTATAGGGAGAATAATGGAGTGCAAGGATGGGACTGACCCATAAGAAAATGTTGTTTAGAAGGCCTCTACTATCCATGCTTTCGTAGGACTAAATGCCTCATCTGTCCTTGAAGTGACCAATTCCTTAGGCAAGGACAAGACTAGGATCACAGAGTTGGAAACCTAATTGAAGAATGTAAAAGATGAGCTCACTTCAGATTTTGAGAAAACCATGAAAGTGGTTGATACTCTCAACGTGGAACAACTAAACAAAGCTCTGCAAACACAAATATATGGGATGAATGATGATTTTGAGAGAAGTATGCAGAGCCAACGACACACCCATGACAGAGAATTGGAATTGGAAAGACAAAAAGCTCAAAATGGCCCTGGAAGAGAACATGACATCAAAACTCACTGTGGAGATTATCAAGGCCCAAGCATTACAACTAAATAAGAATCTTGCAATAGAGCATAAATAATTCCTCAATCTACTCAATAATATATAGGCTGGTCCAGATGATCAACTCAGGCTATATGATAGGTTAATATAAATTCAAGGACAATATCAAGAAGCAAATGACGCCCTTGATAAAATTATTAATTGGTAAGAAATGGATAGATCACCCCCTACTACACTACCAATGTATTCTATTGAAGAAAGACTCAGATATAAGGCTTTCTTCGACACCTGGAAATCCTTCTTGAGAAATGTACAGGTTACCCAAAAATCAACAACTAACATCTGTATGGAACTATGGAATAACTCAAACGATCTCATGAAGAAATTTGAAATGCAACCAATTCTCTCCATCGATGAAGTAACACCTGCCACTACAAGAATTGTTGAGGTGGAAGAGCGCAATAAAATTAACCAACAAAGCATTCAAATCTTAACGAATATTGGAAAAGAATCCCTGGAGGAACACTTGTTAATGCCTTCCCAATTCATCATCAAAATCCAACAATTTGTTAAAATCACAATGAAGGAGTTACAACAATAAATGTCCACTAAAGTTTGTAGTAGAGAATTAATCATTGAAATATTGTAATCCGAAAAAATGGAGGACATAATGAAATATCATTCCCTCTGGGAAGAGTACCAAAACCAAATGCAGGATGCGAACAACTCGTGATGATTAAATTTTGTAATTGTCCCAGATGCCTTGTTTCTCATCTTTCGTAATCTTGTTTTTGGATTAGGCATATGAAGAGTCATTTTTTTAAAACGACCCAGTACCCATAATTGAATTATCAGAATGTAAACAATATCTCCATATTATTAAAAAGGATAATTGTCCATAGAAAAAGGATTTTGGTTTTCAAATGTAGATGAATAATACTTTTACTGCAAGTTAATTTGAACCAAGGACATTTTTTGAATATTGTGGTGTTAATGTGTATGAGTGAGACCAGTCTAATTTATGCATGTTTATTTTTGTAGAGTATGAATGTTGGTTTTATGAATTACTTTTGAATTAATTTTCATATGTTTACAATTGCCATAATTTTCACTTTGAGTACAACGAAAGTGTGATGTAGTTAAGTAACCAACTATTTGTATCTAACTTGTTATGTTGTTAAGCTTCATGTTACTTGTTTATACAAATTACTTCTATACAAGTAATACAAATACTTTACTGTACTCAGATTTTAGTTTGCTCTTGATCAAGATAGGTTAACATAGAGTAAAATAGGAGTGCATCTTAGGAATGTAATTAATCATCTTAGTTTAGAAGTAGTTCTTTATAATTTTTATTCATCTGAGAACCTTTGGTTCTCAGATTCATATTTAGATAGTATATAAGTTATATTGGTAGCCATGCCAAAATATGGTCAGAAACACTATCCCAAACAAGAGTAGGTTTAATTGGGACCTGCCATCATGCATTCTCCCTCATCTGCTTGATAGGCCATCCAAAACCATCAACACCTATAAATAAAAATCAAGAAGGATTCTAACATAAGACATGAATCCAATGCAAAACATGAAGCACATAAAATATTTCATGACATAAGAGATAATTGTAGAGGGTCGAGACACCAAAACATTGTTAGTAGGCATCATCATTCACCTAGAAATTTATCTAGAAGAGCACCTGCATTTTCATAATAAGAGAGCAACACAAGTAGATCCCCTGACATACATTGAAGTACAAGGATCATATTAAATAGTTTGAAAGGAGAGTCTAGGAGGATCAAGCCACCCACATTTGATGGAGAGCATAAGAAGGGCGAATAAGTTGAAGCTTGGTTGTTGGGCATGAGGAAATATTTCCAGCTGTATAATTATTCATCAAATATGGAAGAAAATATTGTCATATATCATCTTCAGGGAAATCTTCCATGTGGTGGGACTAGTTGAAGAAATTCAAGCATATTGACGAGAAGATAATTTATTGTAATCATTTCCAATAGAAATACTTATCAAAGAACTATTATGTCAATAATATGAAAGAATTATTCGAGATTAAATTAGGAAACATGAATATGGAAGAGTATGATAAGAAATTCTTGGAGCTTCTAAGGTATGTGAATTTTATTAGGGATGATAAGGTTGAAATTTAGTGGTTATTGAGTGGATTGCCATAATTTTACAAGGATAAAATTCAGTTTGACAAGCCTAAGAATTTGGAAGAAGCCATGGGAAAAGTATTTGTATGGTAGGAGTATGGAAAGAGGCCAACTTTGACAAATTGGGATGAAAAAACAAAGGAAAGATGGATCATAGAAAGAAAGGATTCAAGCCACCTTTTTCTTGAGAATGGATTCACATTCCTATAGGAAAGGGATACAAAAAACAAATGAGACCAATATGATAGATGTCTTCGAGAAAAGGCCAAGACAACAACCCAACACTAAAGTGTGTTGGGGATCTGAGGACATACATCAACATTGTCCTCATAAAGGAGATATGATGAGGATTGTGCATAACCTTCAGGAATCTAATATAGTGGAAGATGTGGCCAGAAGCGTGCTGAGGATTTATGTAGCTTTGGATAACAAGGGCCAGTACTATCAATCCCATGATACTTCAAATGAACAAACTATGAGTTCTGGTGGTATATTTAGGTTAACAATGCACTAGCTAATTTTATGTGTATGATGAATGTAGTGTTCATAGAGTTACACAGAAAAATTTTGTTGTCTTCTTGGATGGTATTCTTATCTAATCCAAGATAGAAGAGGAGCATGACAACATTTGAGGATGGTGATACAGGTGTTATTACTAAAATTGAAAAGCATTTTATCAAAACCGATGTCCTATTTTGTTTTTATTATAAAGAATGGCATGTGATGGAATTGAGAAAATATTAAAACATAATCAAAAGGTTATCCAACACCAAATAATATTTCCTTTAGATCATTTATGGGTTTATTTGATTACTACAAGAGATTCATTACAAGATTCTCCAATATTGCACACCCAATAAAATATTTTCAAAAGAAAGGAGTAAAATTTGAATGGAATACCAAGTGTGAAGAGATATTTCAACACTTGAAGGAATTGCTAACCAGTGAACTGATTTTAAAGATTGCAGATCCAAATGAGTTTTCTTGTGTGTCCACAAGTGCATGTAAAGAACCACTCGATGGCGTTCTTACCCAAAATGAGAATGTAATTTTCTATGAGCCAAGAAAGTGAAAGGAGAATAAGAGGAACAATGTCACATGTCTGACTTAAAGGTTTGGTAGCAATTGTTCACACACTAAACATGTTTAGACATTCTCATGGACACCAAGCTGTTTGTTGGGCAGAACATTTAATGTTAGATAAACTAGATGGATGGAATTCCTTGGTGCATATGATTTCAATATAAATCACATTAGGAAGGAAATAAAAATAAATAGCTAATGCATTGAAGAAAGAGCACATGAGATGCATGCTACAGCCATATAAACATGTATAATTCAGACTTGAAAGAAGAATTTTAGAAGGCAACAATAGACCAACATTGTGTGCAAATTAAACAAGGCTTGCTATAGAGTAATGTAAAACATAAATTTAAATAATATATAGGCTAGAGAGAATGGAATCCTCTTGTCTGAGGGAACATTTTAATTCAGGTTGAAGGTGAATTTTTAAATAGATACATGGTGGTACATGTGCTGAACTCTAGGGTGGAAAACCATTGGTTGTAAGGAGTCAAATATTGTCTTGGAATGAACACATGTATTGTTGATTTTATTGCTAGATGAATGGGATGTCAAAAGGTAAAGAATGAGCACACACATGGTATGAGTTTATATGTATTTCCCATTCACGAGTGGAAATGGGAAGTTGTTATCATGTATTTTATTACATGTTCCTAAATATAGGCAACATGATTCCATTAGTGGTTGACAAGCTTACGGAGGGAACACATTTTATACTAGTTATGATGATTCATAAGACAACCAACATTCCAAAAATTTATATAAAATCAATTTTTAGGCTATATGGTGTGCCTAAGAAAATAGTGTTGGAGATATAAAAAGTTCACTTAATTTTGGAAAAAAATATTTAAAAGGATTGGAACAAATAGCGGAATTTTCATACAAGTAATGTCCCATGAATTAGATGGGAAGACATAGAGGGTCAACCGGATAATTGAATGTATGATAAGAATGTATGTAATGGTGTTTTTCATGTGGGAATATTATTTTTCATTTGTTAGAGTTCTCTTACAACAATGGGTATCAAGCATTGTTGAAGGTGAATCCATTTGAAGCCTTGCATGGTGAAAATGCATACGGTGGTGGATAGCTAACATAAAGATACATTATTGGGCCATGATTTCTAAGAGAAATGGAAGAGCATGATAAAGATAAAATTAGAATTTATAGACTACATGACATGAAAAATGTTATGCAGAGACAATTGAATCATATATAGAAATTCAAAGTGGGAGATCACGTGTTTTTAAAAGAAAAGGAAAAAGGAGATTGGTTGAAATTTAGGTGTGAAATTTGGAAATAAGATATTGTAGGCCCTTTGAATTTATAGAGAGGATAGGCCCTGCTACACACATGATTTACTTTCCTGTATTCATGAGAGTTCATAGTGTGTTTCGTATTGTCTTTATTAAAAATATGTTCTTGGTGCACCACTGATATAGGTGGAGCATGAAGGGAATTTATGAGTGGAACTGTTGTGCATCTGAACTAGAGATCAAAGTGAACAAAATGAGCCATCGACCTCAAAATTTCAACGTACCTTGAAGTGTGAATACCTGCGGTAAGAGACACATAGGAGGTCATGTAGGAAGGAAGTACTTTTGGAACTTTGGAGTTCCAAGGGGAATGTGAATGTAGGTTTGTACATATGTGTATAAAGACTCCATTTGATGCACTTGGAGTTCCTAGAGCCACAATTTTGAGAATTTTTATCCAGTATGTGATAGATCCTTTTAAGGGAAGTGGGACAACCTAAGGGACTTCACGAGCAAATAAAGGGGTACACTTCCTTAGGTTGTGTGGGAAGCAGGGGGGCCTTGAGATTGATGGTTCAAATTTGGCCAGGAGTCATTGTTAAATTGTGAAAGTATCAAGTATTTTGATGTGAACATTTGTATACATTTACATGTACACTTGTACTGTGATGCACACCGAGGACAATGAAAATTATAGGGGAGGGGATTATAACCCACCAATTTTGATCCCCAATGTAGCAGTATATATTTGTAAATATGAAGGACAGCCCGTGGGCCAAGTGATATGATATGTAAACATTGTACATTGAAATAATAAAATGAAATACATTAGGCTATAGGCTTTGGTAGGACAAGAGATAATGAAGTAGGATATGATTCACCACAGAGAGAGGGGGGATTGAGTGGGGGTGTGAGAGAGTTTCCATATGCCTTGAGGTCTTAAAATACACTTCATTAATCAGAGAGAGATTTTCATTAGCCAATTGTCCCACTTTGGTTATTGCTTATAATCAATAGGGTGTAAGAGGTTGGGTGAGGAAGTTATCCCACTCAAATATGACAACATGGGTTGAGTGTAGTCATCCTTGGGGGATGAGTAAGAGTCAATCATGAGAAGAGAAGAGATTTGAGTGGGAAGAAAACAATGTTCTGATTAGAAAGAGAGGAAAGATATAGTCGAGTGCTATAAAAGATTAGCTAGCCATAGTGGGTATTGAAGAAAACTTGTTGAAGCTAGTAATTGTGCTAAGAATGAGGCTAATATTCTTGTGAGTGTTTCATGTTAAGGAAATTACCCAAGATCATTTGTAAATTTTGTGTGAGCACTTTTGTTGCAATTAGATTTCCTAGAGCCCCTAATTTATGAAATTCCTAGTCGGTTTGTGTTGGATCCCTATAGGGGATGGATATTGTCTGAGGAAATACAGTGTAGAGAATGAAATATCATCCCTTTGGTTGAAAGGCTCGATGGGGAAGAAGTTGGGTGGTTCAGGTGTTGGAATCCGCGTCATTGTGTTTTAGTGGATTTTGAGTTGTTACATTGGACTATAGACACCCATACAATTTTATCCTTAGTTGTGGACTCATAGCCCTAGATGGGGGTGACTTGCTATTGAGAAATATAGCAACATGAGTGCATGGTTGGGTGGAACATCCTTTATGTGCAGCTAGTTGTGTAAAACACTTTTGAAAGATAAGTGTTTTGATCAATATATTTTTTATTGTTTAACACCATGATAGGATGTTGCATTTACTCTGTCAATATTTTATATGTATGAATGTTGTTGTTGTGTGTGTGGTGTTTTCATTTATGTTTTTAAATTATTCATGATAGTTGCATTAACTTGTATGTCATGTTGTGTATATTTTCCGCATTTAAATCGATATGTTAGTCAATTTTAACTTAGTAAAAGCTATGAGAGTTGGGTATGTTTTCGATGGTGTGGAGAATTTTTTGGTATACATAGTGAGGATAAGTTCCCCACGAGTACACCGAGCATGTATTTATCCTTACTTTTTGAATTTTTGTTTGATTTTTCTTAGTTCTTTCTTAAGATATGCATTTTTAGCGTAGGACTTTGAGGTTAGACGCTTTTAAAGGTATTATCTCTTCATTATTTTCATTTTTTCATTTATGCTCTTCGACTCTACAATGTTTTGGCTTTATTTGACTTTGTATTTCATTGTTCTTCAATTCATTCAATTAGACCTTGCTAGATGACATATGCTAAGTCTAACATAAGAGGGGATAACATATCTTTTTATGAATGGGATGGAGTGAAATGGAAATGGTGGAAAGTGTTAGATGTGGTGGATTTTGGACTACACTACTCAACTAGATCACCGGTAGTATGATTTGACCTAAGTCATGATGAAACTTATATAAGAACAATTATGTTCCCCCATGGTATAACAAAGAGAAATAATAGAATTATTATTGTTAAGAAGTGTTTTTATATCAAACCCAATGTGTAGCACACCCAAACCCCAAATCTGAACTTAGGATCATGGGATGTTGATTTTCCTTGCTTTCTTCCGTTGGGTATACCATCGAACTTATCCGTTTTTTTAGTGAGGACTTCTCCTATTACAATTTAATATTTAATAAATCTTATTAATTCTTAGAGAAATCTCTCCACTTTGTTTACTGACATCCTCAAGTATCTATGCACCCAAAATAGGTCGGTTAGGTTTGTATTTCTCCCTCTAAGTGACGATCTGGACCTATTTGGACCTAGTCTATCAGAGTGCCCCAACCATCTAGGTTGATCTTTTCTCTGATGACACTATCCAGAAGGGCCATTCCCATAAATCCAACGGTCCTCGAGCCTGTATTTCCAACAACTACAATCACATCGAAGTCTCTATATACTCGATAATTACCCTTCACTTGAGTCCCCATTATGATTACCAATAGATGAGGCCCATGAAACCTATGGTTGAGATTACATATTTCCCTTATTCCTATTGATGAGTCTCCTTTGTTCTCAAAACCCTTCTCTTTGGGGCACCTGCACTTTGAGTTTACAATCCACTAGGAGACTCGATAAATGTACCTCCCTGATGGATTGAACGATCACTTCTCGTCAGATCCAACAGTCTCCGTGGTTTTTTTGGGATGAAATGTTATCTGGTCAGGGTGTTGGACTTATCCTCCTCGGGGTTTTATATTCTGGTCCAATGACTAAGATATCACATACACAGTTCAATATATCTATGATCCTTATACCCCTTTCATTGGACGTCTACTCTGATCTACCACACTTCACCTTCGATGGCCTTACTCCGATGCACTAACACTAGGATTCAACTATCCAATTCTTTTTCCTGGTCATTCTCAACCTACATATCGATGGTCTTAATCGACTCAAAATTTCATCTACGGGTTCAACACAACCTTGTCCAAGCACTCCTAAAGTTTAATCATTTGACCAATGTTTCATATCCTCCCAACATGATAAACTATATGTTGTAATTCGTTCCGAATAGACACAAATTTTCTTCAGGGAAAACAATTTGAATCAAAGACTTATTCATTTTTTAGATTCCAAAAGACTTTCCATATTTATTATGGATTCAAGTCCTATTCCCAGACCATCTAAGAACCAATAACTTGGTCGAAATAAAGTTCTTGCATATATTATTACATGATTTCCACTAAACATCATGATACTCTTATTAGCTCCAAAGGTCCTTCCTCACAGAAATTCCCGAACTTCTGAAACACTAGCTCAGGAAGTAGCCAATTTTTTCCATATCCTACAAACTTTCCCTCCCCAAATTACAAGGTTCATGAGGGAGGCAGGTTTTACCTTCACAATTTTATTTACACAATTCCCTTTGGAAACCAAATAAAAACCCAACACACTCTAATATTATTCCAAATTTAAGGGATAGATTCAAAGACTTATTCATTTTTTAGATTCCAAAAGACTTTCCATATTTATTATGGATTCAAGTCCTATTCCCAGACCATCTAAGAACCAATAACTTGGTCGAAAATAAGTTCTTGCATATATTACATGATTTCCACCTAAACATCATGATACTCTTATGGCTCAAGGTCCTTCACTCCTCACAAGAAATTCCCCGACTACAAAGCACTAGCTCCACCGAGTAATGATTTTTTTTTCCATGTCCTACAAACTTTCCTCTAAGGATACAAGGTTCATAGGGAGACAGTTTGTCCATATTGGTTTATTTTTACAATTCCACTGACCAAATAAAAACCATATCATATGTATTCCATTCATTCAAGGGATCGATTCATTGCTTATAACCAACCACATTTTCCATTTAATTCAAACATCTACATGTATATAACAATCAAACACAATTAATAATACCGATTTATACACTTATCTGATTAGGGAAATTCCAATTCCAACTAAATGAGAGAGGACACCTTTCCTCCCAACCTTAGGCCATATTATAGAGTTCCTTCCTACAATACACCACCCCCGTGCCAAGCCATGATACCAAAAGGGGAATGATTCAACTGGACTCCAAACTTGATATGATCCAGGAAGGTTACTCTCCTTCCTCCCTTGACAACAATTGAAGTCCCACCCCCCCTTCCCACTAAGCTTAGGGTCTCCACATGTTTATCAGGTGGTTTCTCAACTAGATTTCCTCTCCACGAGGGAGTACCTTCTCTACTAAACATTCCCTCAACATTTACCCTTACTAGTGTTGGTTTCTGTCTAGTAAGCACAAAGTTATGGCCCATTATTTCTCTAGTCAAGATTTGGGTCTTCCCTGCTTTAGGGTGATCACTCTCAATTTGGAAGAGTTCCCTTTTTTCTTCAAGGAAAACCTCACTTTATTTTCTTCTGCTCTGTATTTTTTCTGTGCATGCGTGCACACTCCTTATATATTCCCTTCCCTAGATTATCTTTGTCTGGTGGTGTTTTTTTTCCACCTTTTGTCTCTCCTTTGACCAATCCCCCCCTTCGGGACTCTTGTAGCTTCCTATAGATGTAACCTCCAGCCTGTGGTTCTCATTCTGAAAGGGAAAATCTGTGGTGTCTAACTATCAGGTCATTCAATTGGCCCTTTGCTTCCAAAAAATACCAATGTGTCATAACCATTAACTACCTCAACCACTTCCATGGCCTTCCATAACTGGTCACGTGTCTCATTTAGATCAGGTACGCTAGGAGGTATGAGTTTATTCTTAGAACAAATAGGTTAGCTTGTTAAGAAATATTTCTGTTTTCTTCATAAAAAAAACTCATCTCCCCACTCCATGACACTTCATCAATCCTTTCTTCATCAATCCCAACTTGCGTAACATGGCTAGTAATTGCAAGGATGTTCCCTCTCACTCAACGATTTTAGTGTTTTCATTAAATCAAAACATAATTACATTCTTCATAAACATACTTATATGAAGTCTTAGCATAATTAAAGTCTTGGAGGAAAACAAGGTGTTACATTCCCCTCCCCCTTAAAAGAAACTTTTCCCTCGGTGTTTAAAGCACCATGTATGTACAATTTTACAGAAAAAAAAATGGGTATACCGATCTCATGGCATCTTCTGGATCGTATGTAGCTTCATCTTCTCCAAAGTTCTTCCATTACACCTTGACCTTCACAATGGCTCAGTTTGAAGCATTGTTTCTCTCTTGTCCATGATACATTGTGGTTCAATATGGAGTTCTCCTTTTGGTTCCACCTGTATCACAATCCAATGAATTACATGATTAGGGTCATGTACATATTTATTTAAAAAATACACATGGAACACATCATGATCTCTAACAATAGGTTGTAATGCAATTCTATATGCTACTGGTCCCACTCTTTCCAGGACTTCAAATGGTCCATAATAGCGGGGTGCCAATTTAGCACACATTCCCATTCTCAGGGAACTCCTCTTTGGTTTCACTTGGATATACACATGGTATCATACTTTTAATTATTTTTGAGTTCACTTATTGTCTGCATAACTCTTTTATCCATCCTAAGATACTTTCATATTATGCCTTATCTTAACCATTGTCTGCTCCATCTCCTTGAGCAATTCTGGTCCAAGTGTGATCTTATCCACTAGATTGTCCCAACTAATTGGAACTCTACACTTTCTTCCATACATGACCTCAAATGGGCTCATTTTCAATGATTCTTTTTAATCATTGTTGTAGGCAAACTCTACCAAAGGTAGATATTCCTCCCACTGTTTGGGTTGATGCATAACATGCATCCTCAATATGTCCTCTAGTATTTTGTTCACTCTTTCAGTTTGACCATCTGTTTGAGGATGGTAGGATATACTAAATGCCAATTATGTTCCCAATCCTTCAAACAAGCTTCTCCAAAAAATTGAGGTGAACTTGACATCTCTATCCAAAATGATGGTCTTGGGAAAACCATGCAATCTGAAACTTTCCTTCATAAAAATGTTAGTAACATCCATGGATTTGAAGGTAGATTTAATGGGGATAAAATGAGATGCCTTGCTCAACTTATCCACTACAACCATGATCATTTCATGTTGTTTGATTGTATTTGGAAATTTGGTAATGAAATCCATGGACATAATTTTCCATTTCCACTCTGGAATAGGAAAAGGATGCAATAAACATGTAGGATGTTTGTACTCAAATTTCAGCTATTGACATTCTAGGAATTTAGCAATGTACTGAGCGATGTACTGCTTCAACCTGGGCCAATAATACAACTTCCTTATCGTTTTCACCATCTTTTGGTATCCGAGGTGAGCTACATATGGTCTTCCATGGAACTCATCTATAATTAAATGTCTCAAATCTACCGAATTAGGCATGTAAAATATGTTACTATACAACAACATATTACATGTTCTTAGATAATACCTTTCGTATTTATTTTCCCTGGGTTCTTGATGTAACCCTTCTTTCACTTGAGTGAAAAACTCATCTTCCCACAAAAGGGTTTCAATCCTCTGCTTGATATCAAACTCTCCCACACTTTCTACTGCTAAGTGTATAGTCTGAACGCTTCGCATGAGTGCGTCCACTACTTTGTTTTCTTTTCCTTTAATGTGTTTGATTTCAAAATTAAAATCATTGATCAATTCCATCCACCTATACTTTCTAGCATTCAACCTTGGTTGGTCGAACATATACTTCAGACCATAGTGTTCTGTCATTAGGACAAATCTTCTCCCGAGCAAGTAATGTCTCCACATATTCAATGCATTCACAATTGCTTCCAATTCTAGATTGTGGGTAATATCTACTCATTCTCATTCAAATTTGACGATTCATAACAAATCACCTACCCTTCTTGCATGATAAATTTGTCGAGTCATTCCTTGCAAGCATCAATGCAAACCAAGAAATATTTTTCTGGGTCTGCAATATTCAGAACACGAGCTTTAGTCAGAAGATGCTTCAACTATTGGAAGCTTTCTTCACACTTTGGTGACCATTTAAACTTCTTTCCTTTTCTTTGTAATGAGGTAATTGGGTTACCAATATTGGAAAATCCCTTTATGAACCTTCTATAATATCCATCCAATCCCATGAAGGATCTTACTTTTTCTACATTCTTATAGGCATGCCGATCCATGGTTTCCTTGATCTTTTTAGGATCCACTACCACTCCCTCTGTTGAGATCACATGGCCTAGACATTGGATTTCCTTTTGAAATAAATCACATTTACTTAACTTAGCATGTAACTGATGTTGTATTAACACTTGTAGCACCATCTTGAGATGCTCTTCATGCTCTTCGTTGTTCTTGGAATACACAAAAATTTCATCGATGAATACTGGGAAAAACTTGTCCAAATACTTATTGAGCACACTATTCATCAAACACATGAATGTAGCTGGTTCATTTGTGAGTTTGAATGCCACCACTACAAACTTATAATGCTCATATATTGTTCTAAAGGATTTCTTCTGGATGTCCTCATCCTTGATTTTGACTTAGTGATATCTTGACCTCAAATCAATATTCTAAAACAATGCAACTCCTCTGAGTTGATCAAAGAGATCAACAATCCTAGGAAAATGATATTTGTTCTTGATGGTCATCCTGTTCAACTACCAATAGTCAATGCATAGTCTCAAGGTACCATCCTTTTTCTTTACAAATAGGTCTGGTGCTCCCCATGGAGATACACTTGGCCCGATGTGACCCTTGTCCAACATTTCTTTTATATGTACCTTCAGTTCCACCAAATCTGGTGTACTCATCTTGTAGGGTACTTTCAAAGTTGGTAGTACTCTAGGCACAATATCTATTCATAAATCAAGATCTATTTTCATTGTTAGTCCATGCACTTCTTTTGGAAACATATATTTGAATTCCCATAGCACTGGGTGACCTCAACCTTCAACACTTTTCTCTCTATTGAGTTGAACACTTGTATAGTGTACAAGGGACACCCTTTTCTGCTGAACTTCTTGAGTTGCAATGTCAATATTTTCCTTATTGAAACATGCTTCGTAATGCCTTGCAAAATCCTTGCATTGCCTTCCTTATCTTCAAATTCCAAAACCTTCTCATAACAATTTAACATTTCCTTGTGGGAATTTAGCCAATCCATTCCTAACAATACATTTTATGAACCCAGGGGTAGGATGTTCAAGGTTTCCTGAGTCTACAGTCCATCTATTTCAATTGGACATGCTTCAATTAACTTAGCCACTTTCCTCCTTGTCCAAGTGGATAACTGAACTAACCATGCTTTTTCTTGTTCCTTTATCTACAATGAACATTCCTCAACAAATCAGGGAGAAATATAATTGAGATTAGAACCTGGGTCAATTGAAATGGAAACAAGTTTATTGGCAACAGTACCTTCCATTTCCACCACAAAGGCTTGGTGGTTTTCTTGCCGATGCTTTACAACTGCATAAATTATCGACACACTTCTAGATACTTAATTTATTGTAGCTACCTCCTACACATTATACACCCTTCTATTATCATGTTGTCTGTGGGGGAAACCCTCAATATGTGTGGTTCTTCACATACCCAACATTGCAAAGGTCCTTTCATGGTCTCCTCTTCTCTTTCTCTTGCTTGCTTTGCTGGTTTATTTCCACTTTGAGATGGAAAATTTTGTTGATGCGCACTCCTGCTTGGTTGACCCAACTATGCACCTTTCCTTGAATTCTTGTAGGGAAATGACTTGAATCCATTCTTATGGAATCCACTCTTATCCTTCCTGTTCCAGTCCCTTGAAGGATCCTTCTTATGCTTAGACCTATCATAAAAACACTTAGCCTTCCGAATGGTGTCCTCTAACATCTTGGGTTTGTCAAACAAAATTCAATCCTGGTAGGATTGTGGTAATCCACTGAGAAAAAACTGCACTCTCTCCTTATCATCCTTAAGTTAGGGGACATACCTCAAAAAATTCATAAACATATTGGCATATGGATCCATGGTAAGTTGTCCCAACTTATGCTCATGGAATTCCTTGATTTTATCATCATAATATTTTCCCGATAGGTAACTCTTTCAAAAGTATTTCTCAAACTATTGCCATGTCAATTTTCTTTCCTTTAACCCCTTAATCTCATTGAGGTCATCCTACCAAATATAATCTCCTCCATTCAGGTTAAGTATGACAATCATTGCCTTGGTATTCTCGGAGTAATTGTGTACCCAAAATTGCTTCTTCAAACCAAACAACCATGCTTTGAATTCATCTCCTTTCTTTATCTCTCCATTGAAGGTAGGTGGATTAAAATTATTGAATTATTTAGTTAAAGAAATCTGAGAATTCTTCCTCTTCTTCTTCCTTGAAACACTTGATTTTGTGCCACTATTCGACAACTCTATCAAAGTAGTCTTTCTTCTACACGAATCTATGGAAAGACTTCCACCTAATCTTCCTTTCTTGGCATCCTTCCCACATCGTTGTGAGCTAATCCATGCTTCTAAGCACTTGAATGGGTTTTCAACCTCTCCAACTGTTGCAACTTTGCATTTCTAGAACCTTGCTGTAAATGTTTCTGAATTTCATACATGCTTTGTAGTAACAATGCATTAAATTATTTCTTTTCAACTTGGTCTCTCATAAGCCTCTCATTGTCTGTCTTCAGACTTATAACAATGGCCATCAAATCTGGAGGTGTTTCCCTATCCCTCTAACCATCAGACTCTTCGTATCTAAGGTGTGAGGTGTCATCCATATTGTTCCATA
>SNQJ01S0151129.1:0-18405 GCA_010110895.2 Picea sitchensis
TAAAGAAGAATTGGGGAATATTAAGAGCTTGGAATCAAACAAAAAAGACCTTTTTGAGTGGGAAGAATCTAAATGGTGGCAGAAGAATCCAATCATATGGCTTTCCCAAGGTAATGAGAACACAAGGTTTTTTCATAAATATGTTAGAATGCAAAAGAATATCAGCACTATATGGAGCATTAAAAATGAAACAGCAAACAGGTAAACAAGTTTGAGACATCATTGAGGTAGGCACCACTCATTTTCAAAATTTATTCAAGGAACCTCCAAGGGCTAACATAGCTAAAGTTGTGAAGATCGCTACTTTTTTCCCTAGATTTGTAAACCATGAGCAGAACTTGGATCTAAGGGTTGAGATTATATCGGTTGAACTTGAAAGAGTTATCGATTCTTTTCAGAAGGACGAGAGCCTTGGCCTAGATGGTTGGCCCTCTAAATTATTGGATTCTTTGAGTTATTGGGGAAAGATCTATTGTTGGTGGTAGAAGAATCTAGGAAAGTTGGGAAATTCCTGGGTGCCTTAAACACCACCTTCCTAGTTATTGAAAGAGTTATTGATTATTTTCAGAAGGACAAGAGCCTTGGCCTAGATGGTTGGTCCACTAAATTCTATGTTGGATTCTTTGAGTTATTGGGGAAAGATCTATTGTTGGTGGTAGAAGAATCTAGGAAAGTTGGGAAATTCCTGGGTGCCTTAAACACCACCTTCCTAGCCATGATCCCTAAAAAATATGTTCTCAAAATCTTTGATGATTTTAGACCAATTTCTTAATGCAAAGTTGTTTACTATATCATCTCTAAGGTTATAGCCAGAAGACTTAAATTGACACTATCCCTGGCCATATCAAGTGAGCAATTCGAGTTCCTGAATGATAGACAAATTCATGAAGCTATAGGGATTTCTCAGGAAGGACTTCATGCAATCAAGCCCTCTAGAGAACTGAGGCAAGGATGCCCCCTCTCTCCTTTGCTCTTTTTATTGATAGTTGAAGCTTTAAGCAGATGTTTGATACATGAGAGATAGAATGGTGCACTCAAAGGGATAAAGATGGGCCATAACATTTCTCTTATTCACCCATTGTTTGTCAATCATGTGTTGTTCGAACATGGGTCTATGAGGAATTCATTTAACTATCAACAGGTTCTAGAGTTGTATTATCAAGCTACTTGGATGCAGGCTAATGAAGGGAAACTTTTGTTACATTCCATAAGATTGTCCTAGGTCAATGAAATGTTATTAAGGCACTATTTCCATTTCAAGAGTTGGAGTTCCATAAGGGCCTCAAATATCTAGGGTTTCACYTGAAGGAAAATGAATAYGRTTTTTKAGATTGGCTATGGCCTYATAGCAAAATTGAAGGAAGAATCTCCCCCCGRCATACCATATGACTATCTCTTGGGGGAAGACTAACACTAGTTAAATCCATGTTAGAGACAATACTAATTAATTGGCACTTTCTAGCATATATTCCTAAAGGGATTCTACATAAAATTAGTAAAAAGATATTTAACTTTCAATGGACTGGATAAAAAGAAAAGCAAAGAATGGCACTAGTGAGGTGGGACTGGCTGGCAAAGCCAAAGAAAATTGGTGGTTGGGGTCTTAAGAATATTTACCACTTTGGCAAGGATCTAGCTATAAAGAGCCTATGGTAACTATTAACTAGAGAGGGGTTATGGAAGAAGGTGATAACTCGGAAGTATAAGGAGCCTCTATCAGTTAAGGAATGGATTATAAGCCTCATCAAAGACATACCAAAATGCCTCCATTATATGGAAAGCTTTGGTATTAGCATTCCCACTAGTTAGAAGTCAGCTTGCATGGAAAGTTGGAAATGGTTCAAAATTTTGTATTGGAATCGATCCTTGGATTGATGGTGGAGAAGGGTTTAAGATGTCCATTGGCTTTCTTAACTGCATAAGTTTTCGCAATGTCGTTTTTATGATCAATGCACAAGTCCTAGATGTTGATCTTTATTGGAGGGGTGTATGGAAATAGACAGGGGACATCGGCCTGGTGGGAGTACTCGTTGAGTGGGAAGCTTTCATCCATAGGTTGACATCCAATTTTAGTAAACTCGGGGATGAAGAGGATCTTTTGGTCTAGTCGAAAAAACCTGCTAGGGGGTTTTATACTACTAGATTGGGATATTCAACGATGTTCATAGATGGTCAAGTGCGGGATGCAAAGTGATGGTGGTCCAAGGTATGGTGCATTAGATCTCCACTTAAAACAATGTATTTTATGCCGATGGCTCTATGCAGGAAGTATTCACATGGGATGTCTTATTAAAGTAATCCTTTGAGGATCCAAGTATGTGCCCCATGTGTAGGTGCACTTCAAAATCTATTTTCATATACCGGTAGGTTGTCATTTCTCAATGGAGGTTTGGGAAACAACCAAAACCCTAATTGGAGGTGTTGTGTTGTCGGTAGAAAACTCCACGGAGGAGATCCTAAAATCATGGTGGGACGATGATAGTGTATCCAAACATGAAGAGTTACCATTGATTATTTTTTGGGTTCTATGGTTGACCAAGAAAGCCATGATATTGAAGATGTGAGTAGAACTACCTTGCAGGGTTTTTTCAAAATTTAATATGCATACAAAGGCCTTAAGAAAGAAGTTATGATAAAGGCCCTGAAACAAGTGGAGAGTTCCATATTGACAGAGGGAGGCCATGGGGATTTTGATAGAGCTTCAACAAGAAATCCAAGCTTGTGTGGTGTCGGGGGGAGTTTTATACATGTCAAAGAGACATTACCTCTCTCCTGAGGTTTCGGTTTTGGAAGGAACAATATGTTGGAGAGAAAGGCCATTCGTATACTATGTCACTACAGATAGAGGCATCACTGATCTTTAGATTTTCAGGGACTCAAAGCTGGTGGTGGGTTGGGTAAATGGTCAAACTAGGAATCTAAACATTGCACTGGAACATCTCATCCAATAGGTGAAGGAGCACCTGTCTAGACTTGTTACTTGTTCATGCACTCACATATATAGAGATAAATGGAACTATTCATGGTTTGTCCATACTTATTAAGTTATTGCAATGAATGCTCAAGTAGGTATGCTTGAGATCACTGAGGTTTAGAATGAAGTTATCAATATCCTTCCTGAGAGACAAGTGTTTGTATAGTTTTTCACTTTCTATGTTAGTTATGGACAAATTGTAAAGGTCACAGAACAAATTGCAAAGGTTGCCTATGCTTTCTAAAGTTTTTGCCTCTGTTGCAAAGAAACTAGTATGAGATATACAATGCAATGTGAACTTTAGATGTAAGTAATAGATCAATAGAGCCTCTAGGTCTGTCCTTATAAATCATTGGTCTTTTTAGATGATAGCAACTCTTTTTTTGTTTTCTGTCCCTTGAGACAAGCTAAATGTAATGTCACCATTTCAAATTGAAATAAAGAGATTACACTTTTTTCTTGGAAAAAAAATTCCACAAGGAAATTAGGGAGTAATTCTCATAGGGTTACAATTCAAATATACATGTTTAGGTGAGTGATCAAGTGTGATCAAGTTGTTTATAAATTATATACAATGAGAAAGGAAAATGAAGTGAAAAGAGTATATTGCAATTATAATACATAGCCTAACTAAGCCCACTAAGAACTTGGGGACTAAATAATACATAGCCTAAAGTGCACTAGGAACTTAGGGACTAAGTATAATCGAGGAATAATGAGACAAGAAGTCCAAGATAGATTTTCATTCAACGCCAATAACTAAGGGAGACAAAGTTCATTAATGACTAAATTGGTCCCCTTTCAAACTTGAGATGATCATGTGCTCTAAAGGTTGGATAGATCTATACTAAACCTAAAAAGGCTAAAGAATCTCCAGCCCTAATATTCTTTCACACTAGTGAGAGTCTTAAAAAATATACATCAGTCCCATTTTATTCTCTATTACATGCAGAAATGGTAAGAAAGAGATAAATCACATAACATAAGCAATCCTATATAGCTTTCCTTCTCTATCCATTGTTCAATCCTATACGTGCAAAGCAACCAATACAATTTCTTTCCTTAAAGTTGTAAGAGGCAAGTGGCAAATATTATTAGCTTCCGAGGATACGTTGAAAGTGTTTACACCATACTTGTGGGTGCTTCATGAGATTTGGGGTGCATGGTGTATGATTAGCCCCTTGATGTCTATGACGTATTTGCACATTGGATATCACTTACTAAATGGTTGCTTGACCTTCGTTGGGTGGTCACATGACAATCTTCCTTGGGGCGTTGGAGATCTTCAGACAACTTGATGACATTCTACATGTTGGCCACATGGAGGAGGTTGCTAGCTTGGAGAACACACTGCATTAGAGGAGGAACATTTGGCACTCGGGAGGAGGGCATTCAGCCCTAGACAACATGGGGTAGCTTGGATGTTTACATGCAGGCCTAGAGTTGACTTGGGGACACCTAGGTTGCGATAATGTTGATGTAGGGAAAGTGGATGCAGTGGAGTACATGGCTTATGAGGTTCAGTGGATTCATTGTGCACATCTCATGGAGTGCCATTGCACTAGAGCCTTGCTTGTGGATGACATCACCTTGGAGCTTGAAAAGTGTACCCTTGGAGTGTAGTGCTCCACATTTGTGAGCCTACATGTCGCTTTGTAGGTTGCTTGTTAGGGCATAGGCCCACAAATGTATTGTCAGCCACCCTCACCTCTCATATATATAGATGAGGGTCATAGGTCCTTTCATTATCATCATTATTGTACTCTTTTCTTTGTACTTGTCTTCTTAGAGGAAGTCACTATGGTTCATGAGGAAACCCTAACAAAAGTTATGAAAGAGAAAGAGAACATCTCTGTTGGGAGCTTGCTCTTGTGAGATACTAGGGTTTACTCTTGTGAAGAAGATATTGGAGATGGTCATTCAATTCATTATCATTCTTATCACTCTTGTGTTAGAGATGTGGCTAGGAGGAGGGCACTAGTCTTACTCTCTCTCTTGGATCTTCTTTTGTACTTTAACTCTCTTGTCTTGGAGTTGTTAAGGTTTATTGGAGCTTTTTGGAGCATCCTGAATACTAGGGTTAGGGTTTCAACCCTTAGAGACTTGGAGATTAGAGTTTTGAGATGAAACCTTGGGTTGTACTTGTTGAAGTGAAGAAGAAGAGGAGATGTCTTTGCCTTGAAGACATGCTTGTGTGATGCTAGCTTGTTGGAGCTCCTTGGTGTGAGCTAGGGTTTTTCATTGTTTTCCCTAGCTAAGGTTTTAGAGAGCTAGAGGACTGTACTAGCCTTGGGTTAAGGCTATGGTATGTACATGAACTTCATCTTTATGCATATTAATGAAGTTTCCAGGTGTCCAATACTTGTGTAATTGCAGATTTAATTTTCAGTCATCTATTTCTTCATGGTTTTGTAATTTCCAGCACTTATATGTCTTGTTGATTTGACATAAGTTAAGGAAGTGACTTGAAACACATCCATGTTTTTGGCACAGCTTTGGCTGCCAAGAGTCTATGGAACCTCATAAATAAGGAGAGTTTGTGGAAGGGGATTATTGTGCAGAAGTATATGAATCCTAGTACAATCTTGGAGTGGAATAGAAGTGAAAGGAAAAAAAATTAGGAATGTCTCTAACCAATGGAAAGCATTAGTGTTATCTTTCCCAATCATAGGTAGGTATCTCACATGGAGGGTTGGCAATGTAAGACTAGTCAGAGTTGGAGTTGATGCCATTATGGGCTGTGGGAATGGTATATTTCTTCCTCAGGCATTGATTGATCTTTTACATGACAGGGGGATTTTTTCACTTAATCAAATAGCAGATTTGGTTTCGACAGATCTGTGGCACTAGGGGTGGAAGACAGCTAGAATGTTGGGGGATAGGAGAAGAATATATTGGCTTATAGAATAATTACTTGGGGGAGTTAAAGAAAGGTCATATAAGGATTAAGGAGGAAGGTGATGAGCTGGGTTGGTCTATGAAAAACACTGGGGGACAATATACAGGAAGCCTGGGTTACATTGCTTTGAGGACTGAAGAACATCATAGTGGTCGTGGTCTAAGATCTGGAAGGTAAAGGTTCCTAAAAAAATAGTCATTCATATGTGGTTAGCTCTAAACAATCAAGTTCTGACTAGGGAGATTCTACAGAAGAGAGACACAGGGTCCAAGTATTTGTGTTCTTTGCAAAAATGGAGAGGACAACATTACACACGTATCTATTTTCTGCCCCTTTGCTTTACAGTGTTCGAGAGACATTTGTCAGTGGTTAAATCTTGCTGATATTTGGTCTGGTAACTGTATCGAAGACTGTCTCCATATTTGGTTTAGACGACAAGATCACAAGAAGATGAGGGCTATTCCATTTCTTATTCTATGGGGCATTTGGTTGGCCCGGAATGCAATATTATTTAACAATAGACCCATACATTATTTTCAGGTCACAGCTCAGGTCATAGCTATTTTTCAATTGTTAAAGAAGGAAGTACATAACAGGATTCCTCGACAAGTTGGTGAACTACTCATTGATAAAGCAACACCCTGGGGCTTCTTTGATGGAGCATGCCAGAGGACGGAAAACACTTGTGGACGGGGAGGATTATTATATCTTGAGGTCAGGCATTATTTCAGATTCAAGGCTCACTTAGGCAGTGGTTCTAAGTTCTAACAATTATGCAGAACTTATGGCAATCAGATCTCTACTGATGGTGGCTTCATCCAAAAGCACTCGTAGACTCCAAGTTTTTGGAGATCCTATGTTAGTGATTGGTTGGATTTCACAAGAACAACAGATTCACATTTACAGTCTTTGGCCATTCAGGTTAAAGATAGCACCTCACAGTTCGATATGATCACATTCACTCTAATTTACAGGGAATTAAATTCGAAAGCCGACACTTTGTCCAAGCAAGGTTTGCAGCAAGCTCCCAGGATACTTATGGCTTGAAGAACTTATTAATGGCGTCTCGACTCTCAACTGAAACCAGGCAGAGACTTTGAACTGGATTACTTAGTGCTGATTTTAATGTTTTTAGGGACAGTGGTGGATTTATTTTGAAGCTGGTCAATTACTGGTTTATATGTACACTTTGGAAGACTGTAACTATGTCAGTCTTTAAGCTGTGTGGATATTCTAGAAGATGTTGAGAGAAGGAACATCAGTCCTGAGTTTGATGATAATTTTAGATAGCAGTTGGTATTTTTTCTACTACTAAATATTATGTAATATGTGTTTTTTCTACTACTAAATATTATGTAATATGTGCCTTGACACCTGAAGAATGTGTTTTGAATATAAAATGCGATTTCTGCTTGGAAAGAAAAAGTTGAGGATGCTATTGTTAAGTGATTTGGTCATCTCTATTAAAGAAGAGAGGGCACATTTGCTCTGCATTTACAGCCATATACGTGATTTTCAGATCTGGTTCTCATGCATGACAAGATTTCCTGGAGGGCTGAAACTTCACTGGCATACCTTGGTATCTGTTTCTCTTGAATTACCCAGTGGATTGGGGTTGTGGATTTCTGGGATCCGTTTCCATGTATGATGGGTATCGTTCCCATGGGCTGAAACTACTGGCACACTTCTTTGTATCTGTTTTTGAATTACCTAGTGGATTGGGGTTGTTAAGAGGTGAAATGTTGTCCTGTTATTGCTGCCAGTTTTACTCATATTTCATATCAGCCCTAATGTTGAAAGTTCACAAGGGGAAACCCCTAGTTAAAGAGGTGAAATTTCTGAGTTGTTTGATTTGAGAAATTTCTACAAATATTAGAATCAAAGCAAACAAGAGGAAACCCCTAGTTAAGAAAATTTCTGAATGTTTGATTTGAGAAATTTCTACAAATATTAGAATCAAATCAAACAAATAGATGGTAGTGATCTTTTGTGTGAAAGAACCCCAAACCCACCTACTCAAAACGTGATTTTGAAATTACTAGAAAGAATAACAATCAGGGAAGAAACATCTCTCTTAAAGATGGTAAAAATGTTCTCTGTGATGTAGACATGTTTCATGTTGTATACGCATATGTTTGAGAGTTTCTTAAGAATGTTCGAACATAAAACACTTTGAATCTTTTAGAGCTATAGTTATGGTTAAAGCACCCAACTTAGATGAAGAATTTCCTTGCAAGCCTTTCAAACAAGCCTTACAATACATGCATCTCCCCATATGAAATCAAATGCAGAGGCCACTACATGGCAAACTATACATAGTCAATCAACAAAGAGAATATTAGGTTTGTTCATAGACAAATGAACAAAGGGAGCGTTTCACTTATCCCAAAACTACACAATTGAGATCCTAATGAAAACTGGTGATTCCTCTCTTAGATATCTAGTGCAAGATTTTGGCCAAAAGTACTGCTCCAAAATAGGTAACTCTTGGAATTCTAATAATCACGCACACTTCTAGGGGTGGCTGGTGCAGGGGATCTTCTTCGATCCCGATGGAACAGAGAATTTCTCTTTTGCCTGGGTCTGGGGCACTCATCTAACAATTTGGCATAGGCTCTAGAAGCGTTTATGGGATTAAAACGTATAAATGCAGAGCAATACAAGGAGATTATAATCATTGGGGATTCAGAGATTGTTATTAAAGGACTGAAAAATCAAAATTTAAATGAGCAACACAGTTTGACTAGAATCCTACATCGGATCACTAAGGAACAAGGAAGGTTTATCAAAATTGAATATTATCGTATTCTTCTGCAATTGAACCAAAGGGCGGATTTCCTAGCTAAGGGGGCTCGGGATTTGGAGCGAGGGAAACTAGTGCACAATGGTGAAATTATCAAGTATCATTTACCATAAGGAAACGTGGTCCCTAAACTCCTCAGGACATCCAGGGACCGCCACAGAGCGACAACCAGCAGCAAAATGTGGATACTACACTCAAGCTTTAATAGCTATTAGCCAGGTCTTATGTTTTGTAAAGTTTTATTCCTGTTAAGCTCTTTTGTCAGAATTTACACTTGTAAGCAAGCTAGCAATCTTGTAAACATCTTCAAAAAAGTATACAGGCAAGAGTCTGAATTTTCCTATCATAAGAGACTTCTGGACATTCCTTTGAAATTTTGTAACGTTTTGCTGTTCAGCTCTGCTGCAGCTCATTTATAATCCAAAGTTAATCGTTATTGTTAAAAAAAAATAATCACGCACTTTTAACTTTATATTATCATATAAACAAACAAAGTTTCAACCAAATATGATTATAATCTTAGAACTAATAATTCGGCCAAACTCATAAGACAAGATATGGGTTTCCTAAAATTCATTTTGGGCAATGTTAATAAGAGAACATAACTGTCTTTGATTATTGCCTTGTCCATCACTTTGTCTCGTGCTTAACTCATATCAACAATAATATCAAGTGCTTTCATATCAACAATAATAGGAGTGAGGACTAAGTTTAAAGGATTTTTCTAATCAACCAGTCAAAAAAAGTTCCCTTAAGGTCTGAAATTATGCCTAAAAAAAACTGTAGTTATGAAAAAAACCACCAACTTAAATGAATTTCCTTGCGAGCTTTTCAAACAAACTTTATATTTCCTGCATAGTCCCCGTATGAAATCATATGTATACTTCATGCCCCTCCCCATATGAAATCATATGTAGAGGCCACTACATGACAAACTATACATGGTCAACTAACAAGGATAATATGGAGAATATTAGGCTTATTCATAGAAAAATGAACTACGTTAACATTTCACATATCCCAAAACCACACACTTGAGATTCTAGGAAAACTTGAAGGTGATTCCTCTCTTAGATATCTAGTAAAAGATTTTGGCCTAAAATACTCATCCAAAATAGATATATCCTATAAAAGATTTTGGTCTATCTTAGATATTTAGTAAAATATTTTGGCCTAAAGTACTCCAAAATAGGTATATCATAGACTTTTAATAATCATGCACTTTCAACTCAATAATAAAAAAAAATTAGTCTAAAGTATTTATCCAAAATAAATATATCTTATAAAAGATTTTATAAAAGATTTTGGCTTATCTTAGATATCTAGTAAAAGATTTTGTCTTAAAGTACTCATCCAAAATACGTAAAATAAGTAAATCCTAAACTTTTAATAATCATGCACTTCCAACTCAACACTATCATATAAGCCAACAAAGTTTCATCAGAATATGTATATCTTTAACAATTTGATTATAATCTAGAAAGTAGTAATTGGGCCCGGCTCATAAAGCAAAATAAAAGTTTCCTAAAATTCATTTTGGACAAGGTTGATAAAGGAATAAAGTGTCTTTGATTATTGCCCTATCCATCATTCTGTTTAGTGGTTAACTGAATTATATGTTAAATGCTTTTTTTTTTCCATGTAAGGATAATTGTAGGGGTTCAGCTTATGCAATAAATATTTGACAATAACGAATAATTGGAAGAGTTCAACTTTTTTCCTTATTGAATATTTATTTCATTGTTATGTAATTTTATTTTATTTTAAATTTCAATTTCATATGGATTTTATTTTTTTATATTTTTTGTTGAAAGATTTCTCAACTAGTTCAAATAAACTAATAGACCTTGAAGTGAATCTTCAATTTCAAATTTGCAAAAGTTTTGGTAAATTAAAAAAAGGCTAACCAATAAGCAGTTACCAAAAAAATTACATTAAAAAATTAAATTGAAACTTGGTAAGCTACACAATCTCATTTTATATTGATGTCAAATCTACACCAAAGTATTAGTTACAACCCAAGTATGCTCATCTTCACGTGGGTTCTCTCTGAAGTAGCCAATAATAAACTACTCATCAACTACCTTACAAATTATAATAGTTACTTGGACCAATGAAGAAGGTAAGACTAATGGTTGCAACATCATGAACACGAAAAGAATGTGCATAACCAATATTGCATATGATGTATAAATTCATGAAGGTCATTAAATAAAGAAGACAATGCATGGAGGTTTCGCGTGAAAAAACAATTCCCTAAATGGATCTCTACAGGGTTATTACAGTAAAAACCCTCATCCATTACCTATTAAATTAATGGCATGCCATACAACTATCATTGAGGCATGCTTATCTCTATTAGGAGGGTTGGAAACTAGTAGAGGATGACAACATACTTCATGCTATATTTTCAATATTATGGTCTAGTAGAATTAAAATGGTAAGTCAACAAAACTTTCAATTATTAAAAGATTTCTAGTATAGGCTAATGAGGAAGTTGTGTTCCCCAATCAATATTAGTTCATTTATAAAATACTTCAAAACATCAGAGCTATGATTGAGTGAATGCTTTTTTAGATAGCGTCATAAGTAAAACACAATAATGCCAAAGCAGAGATACAATTGAATTCATGGTAATGAATAAATTTTGCTACTAAAACATATAACATCATAAAACATCTACACTTATTAGTATTTATGCAATTAATGCTCAACGTTATGGCAACTTTTACAAGGTCATTTTTGGTACAAGATAGTGTCAAATTCCTTGTGATATTGTTATATAATATATATGTAGTTTGGCTCAAGGAAGCCAACAGATTATAAACTTGTCTTTCCATGATAGCCTACCTTATTCATATGACAGTTTTTAATAGTCTAGGCTTACACTCAATAACTATAAAGTCATACAACAGTTAAAATAAGCCAAGGAATATTTTGAGGGGTATGAATGTAAGGCAAGGCCAACCACAGTTTTTAATAGTCTAGGCTTACACTCAATAACTATAAAGTCATACAACAGTTAAAATAAACCAAGGAATATTTTGAGGGGTATGAATGTAAGGCAAGGCCAACACAGTAGTTGAGAAGCAGGTAAATTGAGGAAGGCAAGCTAGAACTTAAACCCCAATGGAACAAGAGCAAGAATGATCCAATATTGAAATAGTATGTAAATTATAGTCATGATAAGAACAAAAAGAGTTATGGAAGTTAAGTAGCAAGAATAGGTAATTACTAATTAGAAGTTACTAAATAAGGTATTAGGAAGTAGAGTATAAGCTTAACGAATTATAGAGTAGAGGTTGATCATTTAGAGTGATTGCATGAAAAGAAATTAGAAGAAACATAGAGCTATAAAAAGAAAGTGGGCATGACGACAAAGAACAATTAGGAGTGGGGGAGGGACTAAAATCATTGCTAGCTTTGAAAATGAGGATGAAAGCAAGCAAATATATGATATGATAGCTACCCAAGATATAGGTTCTCCAAAAATATGATCAAATTCTAGGAAACAATGAAACCAGCAATGAGGCTACATATGAGAAAGAACAAACCAAAAATGGTGTAGCCATCTGCAACATATTCTAGAATTAAAGAAAGGGTGCGGAATCAGACATTGAGCTAAAATTCAATAGTGAAAACGATTAACATGTCCTCACCTTGACTTTTACATGAGATGTGTAAAAAACTAAATGGTAGTAGCTCCATAAAGGTCAAAATGGGGATAAAGGAAACCTCTAAGGCCATGGTGAGGAGAAGAAAGCACTCAAGATAAGAAGAAAATTGTTGGCACCACTTATTTTGCTCCCATCTCCATGCAAATTGTTAAAAGGGTTTTACATTATACGAGAATAGAAAGGAAAACATGCAGTCTAGAGAAAGAACATGGAAATATAGGACTTTAGAGACATATTCTTGCGACTCGTGTGGGATAAAGACAATATAGACATAACCATCTGATCAATCACAGAGACTAGAAGCCTAAACCATCTGATCAATGATCTGACCCCTTCACATTTCTCAAGATTTGTTAGATGTTTCAGTGACTATAATTACTTCTCCTACCCTAATTTTGGTTGTGACATGGATTCCATGTCTTTAGATTATTCATACAAAATGAATTCTAGTTGCGCAAATACCCACTCTATATAGATTGGACCTGAGGGCCACTTTGGCATCCTAGGATGGGTGTCTCTCTTAGACAACCAAAGGAACGAAAGTTTCTATGTATCATATTGTTGACCTTGACACTTCTCAACATATGTATATATGGTGAAAAACATTTTACCTTAACTTATGTGTTTTGAATAGTTAATACTATACTAGGAGAAACCCAAAGCCAAATTCTGAAAATAAATAATAAATAAAAATAGAGAGAGAGAGAGAGAGAATAGTAGCCTCCCCATTGATTGTAGATACCTACATATTGAAAATCTCGATACTAAATAGTATTAGACATTTCCATATTGAAATACTTCATTGAATCTCAATAATATTAGATATTTTCATATTAGGATATTTAATTATAGATACTTATAAATTCAAAAATTTATCACTTTTAATAATAACAAAATATCATAACAATGCAACTCACTAAAACTTGCTTGATTAAAACTTGCTTGATTATTTTGTGTGAGCACTAGAGAAGAGTGTTGAAGCATCCTCTCTTTGTTAAACCCTTTTTCTAGCCAATTATCATTATATTCTAATCATTACATTTAAGTTTGGATATGTTATTTGTTTCAAAAGTTTGGAATGTAGGGTTAAATCAGTCATTCATTCCTTCTAAAAAAAATTGATAAAACTAAAAAATATTAAATTAATTTATCCACTAATAAATCAAATCATGTTAATAACCATAATTACAATAATTAATACAATATATTCAATAAATTGAATATGGAAAAATGCAATCCTTAAATTAAGTATTAACATTAAAAAGATCAAAATGCATTAAAAACAATTGGAAATATCCTTAAATTAAGTATTAACATTAAAAAGATCAAAATGCATTAAAAACAATTGGAAATATCGAACACATAATCATATAAAAGTTCATATATTCTGACATATTTTTTAAAAATATTGAATTATGAATAAATTGAGTATGAAAAATGTAATCGTTAACTAAAAAGTCAAAATGCAGTAAAAACAAAGATCAAAATGCATTAAAAACAATTGAAAATATCAGTAACACAGAAACATATAAAAAGTATTATGAAGTCAAAATGCATTAAAAACAATCAATTGTAAATATCAGTACACATAACCATATAAAAAGTATTGTGGCATATCTTTTAAAAATATTGAACATAGATCACTAGTGATCGCATATATTTTTTAAATACTGAACAAAGTTCTATACATTTGATTGTCTATGTTTAATTTTGGAAGAAGATATTCAGTTCAAATATATATGGCCATTTCTGCAAATGGGTTTTTTGGAAACTACTATTTTAGACCTACTTGATAGTATTTGTGCGTAGGGACCGTCGACGAAATCTCTTTTAAGAAATAAAATAATCCGAAATAACTTAAATTTTATGGGTATGTTATCTCATCTAGCCTTCGTAAATTGCTTATCCATTTAAGACCATCTTAAATGGCATTTAAGGGAGAAACGAAAAACGGCCTACCTTTTTCAGTACCGTGGTCGATGAAGATTCGCAGCCGCTGCGAGACCCGCGAAGACAGTACAGCTTTCACCATTAGCTAACCACGCGATGTCACCAATTGTCTTCCTCGTTGGTTGCGTTGGTTGCGCTCAACTCAGCTCGGGGACTCCAATTAAGAGACGAGATCACTGCAAAGATACAAAAAATCATCAACCCTGGACCTCGAATCCTCCCCAACCCTTACCAAGATTCATCAACCCTAAACCTCCAATCCTCCCCACATGATATGATATGAAATAAGATAAAGAGACGATATCAGTGGAAAGAAACAAAGATTCATCGACCCTAAACCTCCAATCTTCCCCAACCCTTCCATTTAACATAATATGAAATGGAAGAGAAAAAACAGGGGAATACCTGAACGCAGAGCGCTGTCGTCCAAAATCGTTTGCTGGGTTCTCACGTTAACAGCAGGAAAGGCCTGACCCGCACGTGCAGATATATGGCTCTCGGCTTGGGAAAACTCAATAAATAAACATAAAATAAAAGCCGAGAAAACTCAATAAATAAACATAAAATAAATGCAACAACAATCCAGAAATCCCATCCCATCCCAACCCAACCCAAGAGAAACAGTAAGACTGGTAGAAACTCAGAAACAAAAATGAACATAAAGAAATTAAGACTAATCCGCAGCGACACTGAATTGAATAGAAACACATCACATAGTTTACTGAGAGGCGGAAAACGAAATAAGGTATTGACGAAACAAAATAATAGAAACGGCGTGAAAATTGAACTCAATACAGACGGAGAGAAAATGATGGATGAGCACACGGCCATCTCCATTTCAGATATGTAAAACGCTTGTCCTCATCAATTATTTTCCAATCCAAATGTTTAAATAGACGGCCGAGAGAGGGAAAAAGCCGCCATCCAACGGCTACATACAAAATGCCTCGCTCACCCACCCTCCTTCCAGGTTCCAACCACAACAAGCGTTATGATCGATGAGATCATCTGCTTTTTGTATATGCATCCAGTCCCACTCTGTTAGTACAGCAGCGTTATGATCGTATGCTTTTTGTCTTTCGCAGGAAAAGCGTTCTTTTAAATTGTCTACTCTCGCACTTCCACTCTTTTGGTGGCAAATCCGAGAGACTTACCCTACCAAAAAGCACAGATTATCGATCGTCGGATTCGGTTGCAATCGAGTTTAATTTAATTTAATTTTTTCATCTATATATATAAATTCAATTTAATTAAATTTAATTTTTCATATATTATATATAATTTTTTAAAAGAAGTTTAATAACTTTTTATTATTAAATATGTATTTTTTATTCTAAAAATAAATTCAACATTCTTAAAAACCTTTATCTTATTCCTTTTAACTTTTTAATGAAGTTTTAAAAAAATAATTTAAAAGAAAAAGTCCACATCTTAGTATATTTAAATTATACTAAACACTTAAAAACACTATAATTTTTAATCCCTATATTAATTCAAAAAATCTTGCATAACCATTGGCTTTTTAAAAGTTTGCTTAAAAAACCACTCCATTGGTTTAAAATAGATGTAATCTTCACTTCAATAGTCATGATCAGTCAAAAACAAAGTTAATGTGTTGTTCATTGTTTAAAAAAAAAAAAATTCAAGAAATCGTATTTATATCACTATAGTGAATTAATAAACAAAAAAATTATAAATTTTTTTAAAGGGGAAGTTTTGTTTTTTTTGTTTTTTTTTTTCTTTATAATTAGAATTATTGTAAAATATGTCAATTTTTGGGAGAAAGTTTAATAGTCAAAGTTCTCATTAATTAAGTGGAATTATGATTTTGAAAAAGAATTTTCACCCCCAAAAAAGTTAATTTAGTCACTTATCAATTTACCCCTATAAAATTGATTTTTGCTTTAGTTGATAGGTGTATATGAAACACGATTTTCTTATCGGCATACCTGCCGCAATCAAGTTAATGTCGGTCCCCTGCATTCAAGCTGATGACGGTCATTTAGTGTTCATATCCATACTCAGGATTTTTAGTTAGCGTGAAAACATGGAAATAGTGAGATGTATCTCCATAGCATTGGGACGGCTACCCACTATACCTTATCACTTTGTTTTTCCAAGCGCTAGGGCTTATGACAGCCGCTACATATCAAGAAATGATATCCAACACGTGAATTGTGTTGCTTTGAAATTCTATCCTCTAGTTCGAGTTCTATCCTCTACTTCAAAAATTCACCAAAATAATTTATTGTCCAAATTCCTTGCTTCATGTGGCCCATTCGACAACAACATCTGCATCATTCACTACCTGATAAGTCGTCTGACTATGAGATTGCATACCCGATTGCACGAGTTCATAACCGCGTGTCCTCCTCTTCTATCTAGTGTGGACCTTGTACATGAGACCAAGGGAGTCAGAGATAATTCGGTTAGAAGTTGCTCTTAAATGATGCAGATGTTGTTGTTGAATGGGCCACATGAAACAAGGAATTTGGACAATAAATTAGTTTAGTGAATTTTTGAAGTAGAGGATAGAACTCGAACTAGAGGATAGAATTTCAAAGCAACGCAATTCATGCGTTGTCATCTCCTATAAAGAACTATAAATAATTCTCTGCTTATAACCCAACTCCAAGTCGACCATCGCTTCCCCTATCTACGATACTACCCCAAGTCGACCCATTGCTTGTTTTTCTGCTACTCGTTCATCACCATAATTGGTGATTAATCTTTTGCTTACAACACAACCATGAATTCCCCAACAATGCTCAGGACCTCTTTCCCTTTACCTTATGCCAGTGTTTCCCCTACTTCTCAGCTCTCCAATTTCCGCCACGCCCTCTCTGCGTTGCACCGGTGGAAAGTAATTTCCCAGGACTAGCAATGGAATAATCGTGACAGTTTGCCAAAACATTGTTACATTTAACCACCATGTTTTACCATTGTTATGAAACTCGGCATCAACATAAAACTATCAGTAGTTATCAACTCGGAAAATCGGCAAAATAGGGAATATCAGCAAAAAAAATCAAAAAAGCTCAGCAAGTATAAACTGAAAGTGAAAAACTCAAAAAATCTTGGTCACAAAAAAATCTTAGAAAAATCGAGAGAAATTGGAGATTTTGTAACACTGTTTCATACTTATCAAGCTGGAGAGTGCTAACCTTATGACCATCTTTATCGTTATGACTGTAATTATGAGTTGTGTCATATGACAAAACAAATCCTTGAGACCGTAAAAATTTGCTTACTTGTCCATGACGTTTGCTCCCATTCCAATCCCTGTAGAGAATGCATTTAAGGTAAGAATATTATAGATAAAAGACCGAGCACTGCATATTGCAAGCGCAACGACCCAAATGACTCTCTGTCGACCATGTTGGATGTTCTTGAGAAAACGAAGCTAAATGTCTTCCAGGTGTCGAAGCCAAGATGAAACCGACGGATATAAACGTTGACATTGTTAACATCCTTTAATCCTTTAATCCTTTAATAATAATCATTTCATCATATTAAATATTGTCTTTAAAGCCCGTCGTCACCTGTGCAATAACGAGTTCAATTTAAAGACCAATAGAAACACAGATAAACAATTCAAATATTTTAAAAAATTACAAAAATTTCACTGTATAAAGTTAAACTCTGTAAAATGACAGAAATTTATGGTCAACATTCGAAGTAATAGGCAATCCGCGACATATCGATTACTATATACCATGTTGTTGGCAGGTATAATAATGAACACAATTAATGCCATTGTTGTTTTGATTTACTTGTAGATCAATGGCACATCACATTTGATATTGTTGTTGTAAGGTTGCAAAGATGAAGGCTTGTCATTCCCACTATAGAATGCTTCATACCAAGCACTTCTTCAATAATTTCTATCAAGGATCGATCATGCATTGTCTAGGAATGGGCCATGTATAGGTTTTATTTTCTTTAATGACTCCTACTTGGTCCAGTGCCCCCAAGGTTTAATGCTTAGTTTGTTCAAAAGAAGGCAACATTGCAATTAGAAACAAAGAAATAATGGAGTCTCTAAATCTAAGTTCTCATAGTACAAAAACCTCTTACTCTTATAGTTGTAAAACCTTCTTTT
>SNQJ01S0151130.1:3783-26915 GCA_010110895.2 Picea sitchensis
CACTTTGACTTAGGAGATTTAAGTCAAAAGTGAAATTTTTGTCACTTGGGCAAAAGTGACTAATTATTCACTTTGTGCAGGAATGAGGGGACATAAAGTGAACTTAGGGAACTTAACCCAAAGTGGGTTTGTGAGTGAGATTATTGTGGGATGATCTCAACCTTTGATTAGAGATGGGATGGAGTGATCTCAACCATCCATCTCTTAGGTTTCCTTATGGAGGTTCAAGAGGGGCGCATAGGGCCAAGAGAGGCGCATAGGGCCAAGAGAGGCCAATTCTATCTTTTGTTCACTTGGAGAGGAAGAGGAGAGTAATGGAGATGGATATGGAAGCAATGGATGAGGGTTTCAAGGGCGCTTCCTTCCATGGAGGGCTCTAGGAGGCTTATGCTTCCATTATTTTGTGGTGTTGATGCGTACTTGGAGGAGGGCACACTTATAGTAGGGAGGACTTGCACTTGTCAGATTGCCTCGAGGACAGTTTTGTTGGAGAGGTAGCACACTAGTTCAGAGTTGCGTGTAAGGGTTTCTTCAACAAAGCTTCAGGGAGCAAGGGCGCAAGCTTTCAGTGGGATTGGGCAACAAGGGAGAGAGGCGCACCATGCTTGGGCACATCATCTTTCTGGGACTAGTATAGCAACTCAAGAGGAGCTGCCATTGTATCAGGTTCATTTGTTTCATGTACTTGTTGTATCTCACATTCTTTACATCACATATATAGATTCATATTCCAAACTGGTTTTCCCCGGGGGGGTTTTGTCCAGGGTCGTGTTGACCAAAAACCTTTGTGTCCATTTTCATGTATGCTAGAGTTTAGAACAACATTATTTCAGTTGTAAAGATCTAAGAGGTGTGTTACATATTTATGGTATGCATGTGCTAACCTATTGGCTACCAAAACTACATGCTAGAGCAGCTTAAAGCTTATGTAACCTTAACTAAAACAGCAGAAAAGTTTCTGAATAGTTTGCTGTTATAAAACATCAGCAAATAAGTGTTTGACAGTTGAAACTTAGAGCCAACTTGAGGTCAAAGACAGACCTAGTTGGCAGCCTGTTAGGACCTCAGAAAATCTTCAGGACTAAGGTATATGCCATGTTGTTGCGGGGGATAAAGTCCATTTCCCGTATTGTCTAGATGTGCTACATTAACGAGTACTTGCATTGAAGATATATTGCTCATATGGTGTCTCCATGAAGGGAAGAAGCCCTTTTCCATTTGCAAATTTTGAAAACTTATTGCTTGTAGGGTGAAGCTGTTAAGTTTTTACTGTTGTTATTAGATTATTTCCAATTTACTTGAGCATTCAATGCATTTCCAAAACAACAACATAAAGAGGATCACTGAAAGAAACACAATCACGAGGTACGCAACATTTTATCCTGGAAAACCCTCATGGGGGAGAAAACCCAACAAAAACTTCCTCAATAATAGATTACCAATACAATGCCAAGACTAAGACCAAAACACCAAAGATAAACCAAGACTGAGCATGCGCCTCTCTTCTCCTTCCTCCTGCAACTGCAACTGCCTTCAAGATATGCGCACTAGATGAGTGAGTGTGAGAGTGTACAAGTGAGGCACCATCCTCACATATAAATACTAGTTGAGGAGGCGCTAGGGTTATGTCACTTCACTTAGTGGGGCCGAATTCTCCTAGGAGTGGTTAAAACCACTTTATAAATACTAGGGGCCGACTTTACAAATACCACCATACAAATATAGTTTGACCAATCCACAAAAGGGGATTTGAACTTATACAAGACCCGACATGATCAATTTGAAAAAGGGGATTTGATCTATAAGATAATAACTGAAATTTAATTAGAATATTCTTCGAAGTTACAATATTTCAACACTCCCCCTTAACGAGAAGGGTATTCTACTGACATGACTCAATACAACAACACCAAGGGAAGGAGAGGGTAGCATCATCATCAACATCTGGAACATTGACTGGCACATCTATAAATCATCGGAAGTTTTTCTCATCATCATTATCATCATCGTTTACAGCATGGAGCTGGAGTAACATCATCATCATCATCCACAGCATGAAGCTGAAACATCAACATCAATAACACAAAGCTAGAATAACAACATCATCAACAACACGAGGCTGGAACAACAACATCATCAACAACACGAAGATGGAACAACAACATCATCAACATATGGCAACAGAATGAGGCAGGTGTATCAACAACAACATTTGTGGTACTCTGACAGACCATCCTTACCGGACCTTCGGGATCTGCCTAGGAATCAAAAGATTCCCTAGGATATAAAATCCTAACAAGCTACCACGTGGTACTTTGACAAACCGTCCTTACTGGACCTTCGGGATTTGCCCAGGAATCATAAGATTCCCTAGGATATAAAATCCTAACGGAGCTACCACTACTGACCACAATTGTCATATACATGCACAGGTACTCTGACAGACCGTCCTTACCAGACCTTCGGGATGATCAATCCCCTAGGATATAAAATCCTAACGGAGCTACTCGCTGTTGGTCAAGATACCATAGTATCATCAACATCATTCCCCCTTTCGAGGGAGGTCCTTTTAGACAACACCAAGCTTGTCTCATAAGTACTCAAACTTCACACGAGACAGAGGCTTGGTCAACATGTCTGCAACCTTCTCATCTGTGCCAACATATTGGAGCTTTACAACTCCCCTTTGCACCATATCACAAATGTAGTGATATCAGATCTCTATGTGCTTCGACTTATCATGGAACACTGGGTTCTCCGTCATCTTTATACAACTTTGGTTATCAAAAAGAATCACAGTGGCTTCCATCTCCAGATCGAACAGACCTGTCAACAACTTCCGAAGCCATATGGCTTCACAACTGGCGAAACATGCTGCAATGTACTTCGCTTCTGCTTTACTGAGAGCAATACTGGATTGCTTCCTGCTTTGCCATGAAGTCATGTAATGTTCCCATTGTTGGATTCCCCTGCCTTGCAGTCAGAGGAGACTTTATGAGTTTATGCCAGCCTAACCAGATGAGTAAAATGACGATAACAGTGAGCTCGGGCATTTTGGAGGATTTTTATGGGGCCCTGGCTAGCCCATTCACCATCTTTCATCATCGGGATCATTTCCGCACAGTTCGCTCTTGGTTCCATGGCATTCCGACGATTTTAGTAATTTTGGGTTATTATTGAGCATATTTTAATTAATTACACTGAAGGTGCTATTTGGGGCTTGTTTCTTGGAGAAACACCTTACTGTAATAGTGTTAAGGTTTTAAGCTATTATTAGGTTTCTTTTCAATTCACTAGATACCATAGCATAGATAGGATCACTGAGAAATACACAATCACAAGAGACATCATTTATCACAGGAAACCCTCATGAGGGAAAACCCAACAAAACTTCCTTAATATGAATAGCCAATACAATGCAGAGGGAATAAACCATTAATCACGGAAAGTCCTCTCCCAAGTATGTGCCTCTCTCTCTTCTTTCTTCTCCAAGCTGCGACTCAAACTTGGTAACATTGAACAAATTGAGTGAGTGAACAAATGAGCACTAGCCTGCTTATTTATCTGTCGGCGGGCAGGCGGGGTGTCTTTTCCGTGAGGGGCCGACTTCTCATTCACAATTGGTTATAGCCAGCGTATATTCTGGGTTATTATAACCACTTTAATATATTCACAGGGGCGGTTTTCATTTAGCCCAGTACAATTAGGGTTTGACCAATCCGCCAAAGAGTTGGTCATTTAATACCAACATGATCAATCCACAAAGGGTGATCTAATGAATAATACATCAATAATAATTGAATACTCTTTGCAGTTACAATGTTGCTCACATAACAGAAGGGTATTCTACAACAACATCGAGGGCAAAGAGGGAAGCATCATCAAGCGACATCTTGGGTCGTGGCATATATATAAATCATCGAAGTTTTTTCTCATCATCAATATCATCATTCTGAGGGATGTGAATGGCATCATCATCCTCATCAACATGATGCTAAGGTAACATCATCATCATCTTGACGTGAAGGCTAAAGTAACATCATCATCTTGACATGAAAGATGAAATAACATCATCATCATCATAATCATCTTCAACAAAGGTAAATTGGCATCATCGCCGTCATCTTCAGCAAAGAGCTGAAGTGGCATCATCATCATGTCATCTTGAAGCCCAAAGAAGTGGCATCATCATCATCAACGGTGAGAAGTTGAAGTGGCATCATCATCATCAACCCGATGAAGTTGAAGTGGCATCATCATCATCAAGCGCATCCAGCATGGATGAGTATAGCACTAATACATCATCATCATCAATAACAGCACAAAGGATGTCGGCATCAAAACCAACAATATCACAACACAAAGTGGAGCATCATCAGCTTAACAACAACATCCGCGGCCACCGCGAGAGAACGGAGCATCATCGACATCGGCACTAGGCTGAGAATTTTTAGCATGAAGCTGGCATCACAACCTGAAGCTGGCTACACAATATCATCAACCCGAAGCTGGCATCATAGCCGCGGGGCAAGCACATCATCCGCGGCCGGGGCACATCATCACAACCGGTATGTCATCGACCGCGGTATCCGCAACAATTAAAGGTAACATCATCACGAAAGCAATTGGTGGCATCCACAACACTAAGGCGGCGCATCATCGCAACAATTAGTGGCATCACGGCGCTAGGGCATCATCACGGCAATTAAGGCATCATAGCACTGAAACATCATCATTTTGTGGTACTCACAGCCAGTCCTAAAAATTTGCCAGGGAATCATAAGATTCAGCAGGATATAAAATCCTAAGCAGGCTACCCGCGTGGTACTCGGCCGGACCCGTCCTTCACAGGACCTTGGTCAGCCGAGGAATAATAAGATTCCTTAGGATTATAAGAATCCTAACAAAGCTACAACTCGTCCCGGATACCATGGTATCATCAGCATCACTCACTCTTTCGAGGGAGGTCCTTTTATCTCGAAAGTGCTCAAACTTTACGAGATAGAGGCTTGGTCAACACATTAACAACTTGTTCATCGGGTGCTAACATATTGGGCTTTATGGCTCCTCTCCGCAACATATCACGAATGAAGTGATCCAGGATCTCTATGTGCTTCGACTCATCATGGAGCGCAAAGGTAAACCATCATGTTATACGGTCACGAGTTTATCCACATAGGATCATGGTGGCTTCCATCGCCAGATCAAATAGATCGTAAATAACTTGCAAAGCTATATGGCTTCACAATGAACAATGCAACAATGTATTCCTTACCAACGTCTTCGAGGCAATCTTGGTGCTCCTCCGCCATGAAGTCATGGCTGACTCAAACAACATCTTAAGGTACTTTCTTTCCACCAACACTAACTCGCCGCAATCGGTGCTTAACCACTTAAGGTTTAGTCGCACGATTCTCTACAGTATAATAGAGACCAAAATCAAGCGATACCCATAAGGTATCTCATCATATGTTTTGCAACACCAATGTGAACGTGTTTGGATTCTACTGAATCTTACGATTCAAAGACCGAAACATATATCTAGCCTAGTATTAAAATTAGGATACATCTAGCGAACCAATAGTTTATGCGTACAAGATAAATCAACCAATTACGTGGTATCTACTGAGCTTCAACTTCGTTTTCCATCGTTTTTACATGGATTTACATTTCAACATATCAAACCTCTTTATTTTAAGCATACTTCCCTTGGTTAAAGGAAGATCTTCTAACATTAACTCTGCCTAGACTATGGTCGGGGAGATGCGTCGATTTAGTTGCTTCTGGTCCGGTGGGGCCGAGGATCGGCTGGCGGCAAGGAAAACACCTCGAGTCTTTGCTTGATTTAAATTCGGGACTTGTTTCACAGGTTGGGCAATCGGTTAACTGAGGACCGGTAGAAGCCGAGTATATGGCAGCCAATCAGGGCAGTTGTGAGGCCATTTGGTTTACATGAATCGAAAGTTGGTTTATTCGATTCGGAGATGTCTCGGTAGCCATTCCTTTGTGATTATCAGAGTTGCATAAAACTCTCGAGAATCCAGTGTTTCATGACGGTCGAAGCATATTGAGATCGGATACCACTTCATTATTGATTAGCAGGTTGAGAGAGGGCGGTTGATTCACGATTATATCTGAGATGATGGGGTGGCGATAATTCTCACAAGGCCTTGCCATGGGGCAAGCATGTCTTCTTCGAGACAAGATGGGCTTAGTGAGAAACACCTTCCTTGGTAAGAGAGTGTTGAGATTTGTACCTTGGGGAGGTGTTCCCCATGTGTGCTTTTGACCTCCTCCTTAGCATGAGGGAAGGACATGACACTTTGTACCTTGTGTACTTTTGTCTATTTTCCTTTGACTTTGGTTAAAAGTGAGGGAATTTAGTCACTGGCATAAAGTGATTATTAATTCACAAAGGGTGAATTTGGAGACATAAGTGGACTTAACTTAAAGTGGGTTTATGATTTAGGGATGAATGAGAAGATCAACCATTGATTAGATTGATCTCCACCATTCATTTTCTAGGTTTCCTAATTGAGGTATAAGAGGGGCGCAAAGGGTCTAAGAGGCATTCTTCATTGCATGTGTTTGCTTGTTGAGAGAGGAGCACTTGAGCTTTGGAGATGAGGTCTTTGCATGAGGTTGAAGGGGAGGCCGCTAGCTTTCTCCTTGTGGGAGGCACCGAGGAGTTGCTTACTTCATTTATTTCTTGGAGCTATTCTACTTGGAGAGCATTAGCTTGAAATTTGATTCATTCACTGGTAGGATATCTAGCCATCCAGTTAGGTGAAGTCCGATTCGCGAGTAGGGACATCACTGGAGCTTCATTCTTGTGGAGGAGTTTTCAGATCTGACATCTGATTGGCGGTTGGAGGAAGGCGGTCAGTGGATTACAGCGAGTTTGCATGAGGCGCCCACCATTACAGGGCACATTTGTTATTTGGATTTGAGCATATATCAGCTGGGGTTAGATTTATATTGTATGAGGTTCTATCTTGTATTGTGTTTCTGTAACCCTTCATCTTCTTTCCTCATATATACATACATATTCTAGAAATTTGGTTTTCCAGAGTTTGTCTAGAGTCATGTTATTAAAATGCACAATGTCTACAAATGCATGATATTAGTTTTTTAGATCTGTTCATAATCAGCAGTAAGCGATGTATTAGGTGTGTTATGTTTATTTGAGTTGCATGTACTAATTTTATTTGACAAAACGGCATGCTAGAGCACCCAAATTGAGAGCATAACCATAACAAATCAGCAGCTTGAGAAGTTTTAGTTTGTTGGCTGTTATAAAACAACTGAAAACTAAATATTACGGCTGGAAGCAGAAGGCACTTTCTTTGGTCAAAGGTAGACCAAGAAGGCAAGTTGATGGGACCTGAAATTTTCACAATTGACCCACGCAGGGGTGCGAAGATTCCAATTACAAAAAAGAAGTCTTGGGCCAAACATGCCCTATAGAACCAAAGTCTTCAACAAATTTGCATCACATGTGGTCATCTCTTCATAAGCACATGGAGTTGACCACCTATGTTGGAGGGATCCTTGGACCCAACCACAAAAGCAAATGCTATAACTACGAGACACTACATCCAATGTCACTTTGATGTAGGTCCCAAACTTGGGGGGGTGACTAAGGTCCCTCCTGGGAGGCGATCTCGGAGACCAGGGGAAAGGAAGGGAAAGGAAAAGTAATGGAGAGGCCCTAGAGTGGGGTATACTAAAGTGGAAAAGGGAAAAGGAGATGCCTTGTTAACCAAGTGATGTTGTCCCAAAGGATGTATTGCTTTTCCCGATGATTGTACGCGAGACATAAGAAAGACAAATGCAAAACAATATATCAAGTTGGACAACCAAGTTAAGCTTGCTGTCCCTATTACAATGTGATTATATCAACAATAGATTATATCCAAATTGGCAAGTAAAAGGTCTAGACTAGCTTGCAATGTGGTAATAAAATTAGTAATCAATGTGGACCGAAATAACGCTAAGACTGAATAAAGATGGCTGTCAAAAAAGTAAATTTTGCAGTGATATATCAGCCTTATGGCTGTAGCATTTAATGAAGTACAACAGGAAATTTGACCATCAAAAAGTGCCAAAGCTATCAATGGATGCACCTAGGTTAGTAGGTTAAACTAGCAAATTTAGAGGGTTAGTCTAGGGTTAGAATAGTAGTTATGAGTGAGTTATCATCTAGGTTTATGCAACCCTAATGATTGTAGGTTAGTATTTATATTAACAACAAACAAAGTAGGAAGGGCCTTTAAAGAGGGTGAGGGTCCTTGAAGGAGTGACAATTATGTCCTGTTATTGCACGGTTTGTAGTTAGGATAAAAGATTGATGAAAAGAAGTCAAGAAGCTGAATTGTAAGCCCGAACCGATCCCACCCAATTTTACCTCGATGGGAAGGTTCTTTTCTATTTAGGGAGGTAGGCCGAGAATCCCGTGCTACAGGAGTTTGAAGAGAGCCAAAAGGTTTTAGCAAAGGCTAAGAAGTGATAACAATCCCCTCATAGAGTCACCACTGATTAGAAAATTAAACTATGACCAATAAAGCTAGTAGGAAGTAATAATAATAAGATCACGCACGAGACAAGCAACAATAAAGCTGCATGTACAAGCTTGCTGATTAGTACCTCATATAATCAATGACTTTTGATAATAATGAATTCAACAATAAATATTAGCCAAAGTCAATGTTTGTACAATAACAATAGTTACAATATCCTTCTCAATAAATGCTAAAGAAACATGTCATTCAATGTAACAATATCAACACTTCGAACAATGCTTTGCTTAACCATTTTTAATTGCTTTAAAGATAAAGTAAATGTTGCATATAGGTGTTTATAGCATAGAAAGATGTGATAGCATTAGGGTTAGTAAAGGTTAGTCTAAGCTAAGGTAGTTATAGTTGGGGTTTGTTCAAAGTATTTGGAAGTTGTTTGAGATCAAAGTACTCAACACACAAGCTTTTATGAATCCCAGTCGTTCCTAGGGTATATGGAGTCAAAGAGGTCACAAAATTTGGAGGATCAAATGATAATGGTAAAGGCTAAGGTGAGTTAAACCCAGGGGTTGAGGTGCTATGGCAAGGCCTCAGGATGAAACCCTAGGGGAGAGAGGCTCACTTTGGTGTGAGGGGAACCCCTAGGCCTCCCGATGGCCTCAGCCAGCTCTCCTCCTTCTTTGAAAAGCTCAATGGAAAAACGGCTAGCTCAATAGATTGCATAAAACTAAGACAAGAAAGTTTTCAAATAGCGTGTTACTATGTCAAAAGGATTTCCAGAAGCAAACCCTAGGGAAAATCTCGACTCACCAAGGTGTAGGGAACTAGGCCTTGATGCGTTTTCTCATATACTTAGCTCAACAAATAAGAAAAAGCGGCTAGCATGGAAGATGGATGAAGATGTTGCTATAGCAAAAAGGCTCAATCCTCTTCAACAAGAGATAGAAAGAAAGAATAGAGTGATGCTAAGGCAAGGCTCTATCTCACCTCAACAAATAAAATGGCTTAAAACCTTGGTAGAGACATGAGACAAGGACTTTCAATGTGTGCTTGTCACCTGGGGTTTAATTCAACAAATTATAACCATAAATGCAAGAAAAACAATACTACAACCATTCAATTAGAAGTTTTGCAGAAATTCACTTACATTTAACCAAGAAATCATATAGCAAACCCTAGTTGTAATACCTTCCACCAAGAAATGCCAAAATGCCAAAGAAAATACTTCCTTCAACAAATTAAGCCTCTAATTTCAATGAAATACTCCAAGATAAGCATGGAATTTCAGACCTCACTAATGGTGGTGAAGATGATGAAAAAATGAAGGTAAAACCCTCAATTTATGCGATTGCAATGACCTAATTTTACTTTTAAGGTCATGAAAGAAAGGTCAAAACAAAGGCCAAAATACTAAAATCATCTTGTTTACATTAAATGTTTGAATTAAAACCCTAATCAAACAATAGAAGGACGTCATCCCCTCCACAAGGGTGACGTTAGCGCCTTTGAGGGCAAATGCAGCCTCACGAAGAAAGACATTAGCCCTCCTTGGGCTTTGTTATCCCGATATCTAAGCGATAACTAGGAGATCATGTCGAGGCCCACATGGTCCCAGAACGTAGATCTGCGAGCCGAGGGGCGACCTTAGCGTAGCCTTGGAGGGCCCATCTTTCTTCTTCGGCCAGACTTGTCCTGTCCCGTGATACCGACCTCCATCACTCACAGAGCTGGACTTGCATCGAAGGACTCTTGCTCCACATGTAAGTGGTGGTCCAGGTATCATGGTATGTGTCATATTTGGTCGTTATAACCTTCTTATGTATGTTTAGTTCCTTTCATTTTGGATGGCTGCTTGGATCTTACACTAATCCTCTTGACCATTGTTGGGGCGTTGATGGGGCAACTTAACCCCGGTATTCATGGGTCTTGGTTAGCCACCAAGGGGTTGTAGAGCCATCGTCCGCTCCACCATCTTATCACTTTCCATTTTATATCCAGCTCCCATCCATCCCATTCCCCTAGATGCAGCCATTAGGATGACCTTCGAGGGTACATCTTGTCTTGTGGGAAGAAGGGGCTAAAAGGCCGAGGAGTAAGCGGCTAGTAAAAGATAAAAGCCATGGAAAATAAAACCTAGAGATGCTTCTTATGAGAGGCCTTTTATTCCCGAGAAGGCAATAAAAGAGCCTCTCGATAAGAAACTTAGGGACCCTAAGAAATATGAAACAAATAAATGCAAGACCTAACCAAGAGGATGGGAGGTCTCATCGTAAGCCTAGAGCCCATTATGTTCATAAGTATTTAAGCGGTATGACATTGCCACAATCGGGTCACCAAACCCGAGGTGACCTTTGGTTGCATGGCCAAAGGAAGAGTCTCATCCGCGAGCCAACCCTCTCATTTTCTGCGAAGATACCAGTGGAGTATATTTGTATTTCTGGCCACCTAGCAAAGGCGGTGTCCTCTTCGTCAAGGCTTATGTAAAATAAAATATAAAGAAAGATAAGGCAATAAGGGCTTGGAAAAAATGCATCCATGATGGGTACAACTACGCTCCTACAAAGGCACCCACCGAGAACAACACAAACCCTTGAGTGCGACTATGGCTGGACATCCCTAAAACCATATCACCACATTACACATGGCTTGAATGATCTTTTGAGGGGACTCTCATTTCCTGTGGGTATTAGCCCAATAGGTGGTCTTATTGGTTGCCTTAGCCTTGTATAGTGGAGCTGCACGTGTAATGTCTTAGAGCTATCGGATGATTTGTTAGGGATTTCATGCATATGTTGATGAATTTAATGATGAATATGGTTACATTGCTATGATGTCACAAGTGATGAGCCCACAGGCGTAATCTTTGATGTCTTGAGGATTCATGCGGTGGGCGGGAATTACCCAGGAGGATCGATGCACATGGGGGAGATGATTAGATCGGACCCCATGGAATTTTGAAGAGCCTTCAATTGGTCCTATTTGGGATGGCGAGGCGGAATGAGTCATATGTGAAACCCACTTACCGCGAGAAGAAGGGCCTTCATCGGGGCCGTTTTGGCGAGAGACCTAGCTATGGGGATCAACCCCTTGCGGATGGGGCGTTGACCTAGATGGGTATGGATGCCACTTCCCGGAGACTAGTTGGGCCTTTTTGGAAGGATGGCGGTGTCTTGGAGCCTTACAGGCACCTGCTTGATTCACGAGAAGCCCCAAAGGGGTGCGATCACAGCAATGGGATCTTGATTATGCCAGGGCCAGCGTCTCCCTATAGGGGCTTGGCGATCTCCATTTTATGCTCATTTGGCATTTTAGCATGTAAATGCTGACAAATAATTGATTATGTATTGTCATTGCTTAGCCGGTTGTTTTGTTGCCCTATTTTGTTAATTGAAGGTCATTAAAGTCATAAATAGAGGATGTTTTTCTCCTCATTTTATCATAGCACAACTTGCTCTTGAGAGATACTTTACTAGCTCTTGTCTTGGTTTATCTTCTCTTTGGGGTGGCCCAACCTCTTGGAGGGACTATTTTTTGGTAAGTGGTGCTCTTTATCATTGGAAGGTTTACAACTAGAATTTATTGGATTATGCCTCATCATGAGTTTGTAAGTGTTTTTTCATCAAAACTTCTTGAATGAATGGTTGTTGTCCCATTATTTTTCATACATTGTTATCTTGTTATTGTGCTTAATCAGCAGAGCCTAGGGAGCCAACACAAGTGGAGTGGAAGTGGCTTCATGTCCCTATGATAAAAGCTTATAGCCATTTGATTTGAGGAGTTTTAGCCTAGCCCTAGCTTCACACTAGATTTCCCTCTTATCTTGAGTTAGTTTAGAGCACAAATTGAAGAAGAAGGCATCCTAGGCCTAATTTAGTTTACCTAGGGTTACTTCTAGGGTTTTTGAAAAGCCTTGTATGGAAGCAACACTGACCCCTAGGACATTGTTTTGTAAGGTAGCGTTTTTTTTTTTGCCAAAAGAAGTCTTAAGGAGAGAAGAAGAAGAAGCTTTAAAGGCCCTAGCCTTAGCTACACCTAAGTCTTTCCTTCTTAGGGTTTTGGGTTGGATTGTAGCCTTGCCTTGCTTACCATCAAACCCTAACTCTCTTGTCTTAAGTTTAAAGTTCCTCCTAAACCATTAGTCTCACTTCAAATTGACTCCATTAACCCAAGGCACTAGTCTAGAGATACCTCTTGAGCTTGTTATCCTTAAAACTCTTTTTCAAACATCTCAAATTTGGAAATCCCCTAACTAACCTAGCGTCTAACCCTAGGTGATTTTAACTAACCTAATAAGATGACGTCTTGCTAATTTCGAACTTGTGTTTGGATAGAAAGTCACATTAGTCATCTTATCATAGCTCTATAGAGTTTATTGCAATTTTATTGGATTTGTATTATCCCGATATCTAGGGATAACTAGGAGATCATGTCTCGAGGCCCACATGGTCCTAGACATGGAGTGCGAGGCGGGAGGCTGACACGAGGCAGTTTCTGAGGGACCCACCTTCTTCTTCTCAACCCAGGACTTGTCCTGCCCGGTGATTACCAGCCTCCGTCACTCCCGGCTTGGGCTTGCATCGGAAAAGGCTCTTGCTCCATAGGAGGAGTAATTGGTCAGAATTGTATCATGGTGTGTGATAAACTATTTGTTCATTATAACATTCTTATGTATGTGTTAGATCTCTTTCACTTTGGATGGCTGCTTGGATCTTGCCCCAATCTACTTGACCCTTTGTTGGGGTGATTGATTGGGTGGCTTGGCAAGTTGGTATTCATAGGTTTGGTTAGCCACCAAAGGGGTTTGAAGAACCATCGTCCATCCCTCTCATATTCTCCACCTTTTCATCTTAAAACCAGCTCATCCACCCTAGACCCCTAGTGGCCTTTAGAAGAAGGGCTAAAGGCCGGAGGTAAAAGCGGTAAAGATAAAAGCCATAGGAAAGCAAAACCTAGAGATGCTTGCATGCGGGGGATCCCCTAGAAGGCAATAAAAGCCTCTCGTTAAGAAACTGAGGGACCCTAAATGATAAATAAATAAAGTGCAAGACCCTAACTAAGAGGGATGGGAGGTCTCATCACGAGCCGACCCATTATGTTCACCAGTGTATGACGTATTTGCCACCATCGGTTACCACGCCGAGGCGGTGACCTTTGGTTGCATGGCCAAAGGAAGGGGTCTCATCGCGAGCCGACCCTCTCATTTAGCGAAGATACTAGTGGGTAACCTTGTCAACTCTGGTCACCACCTAGCCAAGAAGCGATTGTGTCCTCTTTGTCAAAGACTTGTAGCAAAATATAAATAAAAAGAGATAAAGGCAATAGGGCTTGGAAAAATTGCATCACATGTGCATTTCTAGCCTCCTACAAAAGGCACCCACAGGGCAGACGCCACCAACCCTAGGTCTAACTATAACCCGGACATCCCTAAAACCATATCAACGTCACTATACATGTTTTGGATAACCCTTTGCGGAAACTTTCCGGTTCTTGGGGGTATTGACCCAATAGGTTGCCCTTTAGTTTCTTTGACTGTATGGTGGAGTGCATGTAAAGGTCTTTGAGCTATTAAAGGGGCTGTTAGGGGGTGTTATGCATACATATGATAATTTTAATGATGAATTTGATTTACATTGCTATAATGTCTAGAACTGATGAGCCCAAGGTAACTTTTGATATCTTGAGGACCATGCGTGACCCAGTGCTGAGAGGATGCGATGCACATGGGGAGATAATCGATTCAGGACCTCCATGAAATTTGAAGAGCCCATCGGATGGACGTTGGGATGGCAGATGCTGGACAGGGTTTGTGATGAGCCCCATGCACGCCGAGAAAGTGGAACGCCCTTATCAGGACATTGGCATAGATCGTGGCTTATGGGATCCAACCTGGCGGAGATGGGCGATGGACCAATGATGGGCGGGGCGCCACCCGAGGAGATGTTGGGCGACTTCGAGGGGCAGTAAAGCTGACCTTGATATGCTTGTTTGCTTACGTGTGACATGATCTGGAAGGCAAGGGAGGGGCAAGCGTTTTACTCATTTGGTGGTTATCATGCCCTTAGAATAGCGTCTCCCAGGGGCTTGATGCCTTGACATTTTGCTCATTTTGACATTTTAGCGTATAAAGTGACAAACAATTAAGAACTGAATTTATTAGCAGCCTTGTAGGCTATTTTGTTGACCTATTTTTAAATTAAAAGGTCGAAATTGTATAAATAGAGGATGTTTTCCCTCTTTTAGATCATAACATAACTCTCTCTCATTTGAGAGACTACTCTTTAGCTCTTATCTTGGATTTTGTCTCTTGGGAGTGTGATAAGCGCCTTCTTGAGAAGGTGTTATTTCTTGAGTGAAGTGGTGCTATATGCTATTGGAAGGTTTACAACTAGGGTAGCGGATTTATGTTTCTTCTTGATCTTGTAAGTGTTTCTCTTCAAAGCTTCTTGGTTGAATAGTTGTGGTTTAACATTTACATTCATTGTTATCTTGATTTTCTTGATCCTTGAAACCCTAGGAGTCTACACAAGTAGGTTGAGACTTCATGTCCCCATAGCATAAGCTTTAAAGCCATTTTGATTCTAGAGGGTTTAGCCTAGACATAGATACACTAGCCTTCTTTATCTTGAGCTGGTTTTAGAATTACAAATTGAAGGAAGAAGTGATTCTAGGCCTAGTGGTTTACCTAGGGTTTACTTCTAGGGTTTGATAAAGCCTTGCCATAGCAACACTTTTCAACCATAGACTTCTGCTTCTAAGCTAGCCGTTTTTTTGCCAAGAAAGTCCTAGGGAGAGGATTGAAGCACTAGGCCTAGCTTTAGCTACACCTAAGATAAATGCTTTTCTCTTTAGGGTTAGGGTTAGTGGCCTTGCTTTACTTAACACCATTAAACCCTAGGCCTGCCTCTTGTCCCTAGGTTTGAACTCCTTTAAACCATTAGCTACACTTCCCTTTGACTCCATTAACCCAAGGCACTAGTCTAGGTTGATTTCTTGAGCTTGTTATGCCTTAGAAACTTTCGACTACTTTAAATCGCAAACCCTACTAACCCTACGTCTAAACCTAGGTATTTTAGGACTAACCCTAAAGGAATAGCGTTAGCCTTAATTTCACCTTTGGCGTTGAAAGTTGCGGCCTTGTCTTCTCTTTGTAGCCGTGGATTTAAATTGAACTTTTACGGTTGATTTTGTCAAAGCGTCCACTTTGGCTAGCTAACCAAAGTGGACGTTTAGACAAAATCAACCAACAAAAGTTATATAGCTGTGGCGTCATACATCATTAGAACTATTGTTTGACTTTGAATGTTTTGACTTTGTCATTTTCCTTGATTGGTTTGAGCTTTGGACTTTTATTGAGATTGATTGGGTGTAAAAGCGTTGGCTCTTTTCCTCTCAAATTGACTTATTGACAAGCTTGGCCGTCATACTTATGGTGGCTGCAACAAAGTTGATATAGAATTTTGGCCGTCATACTCTTTTCTTTGGCTTATCACGCAGCGTTGTGACATGGTAAGCTCTCTTGATTGACATTGAGTTGATAATTGTATCCTCAAGCTAAATTGACAAACGTTTTACTCTTTGTCATCTAAATTGACTCATTGAATGCTTGGCGTCATACCTACTGCAGAAATAAAATAGGTGTATTAGCAAACTTATTTGTATATCTTGTGATTTAGTATGCGTACATTAATGATATGATACAAAGCTTAAATTGTGAGCATTGAATGTTGATTAGCTTTTCATGCTTTATTGACAAGTGATATAAGTCTTTGCTTTATTAGCCATCATTAACCCGTCAAAATATGATTCATTGCTCATATTTTAATTTAAAGATAGTCGTTGGTTTTATAAAGTACTATTGCTTTGCAAGCATATATTCTAGTTGTCTTTGTTTTTGTCACCATAAGCAGGTGCATCGGCGGTGGTTATATCTTTGGCCCCTATTATCCACTAGTTTTCACAAGATGGATTTCTGAAGAGCCGCCAAAGAAAGAGAAATCGGTGCTCACATGACAGAGTGTGATTCGGCCGAGGGCTGAGAAGACCCCTTTTAGATATTTCAACATTGTAATAAGTGTTCTAAGTATGAGAGAATGTAAAAGGCTAGTGCCCACTCCTTGATGCAGGGGAGTGGGCACATACTCCGGGGTGTTTTTTTTTACTTATTAATTATCTTTTCTTCTTACCTTAGTGAGAGGATTAAAAATAATTTACGAGTTTTTCACTCGAAAAGACATGCTCCAAAGCCGAAATATGTGTTGACAAGCAGGTCTTGGCATAAAAATCCAGTGTCTAGTGTCGGAATGTATATAAGCTCATGCTAGAACATAGTGGCTAGGTTATTTGGAAATTAAAACTAAGTCTGATATAGGTTTTTAAAGTTTAGCCGAATTAATTAAATTCCCATAAAATTGGAATTTATTAATTCTGGGTCAATAAGTGTAAAATATGGCATCGGATGTTCTTAGATGCCATGTTCTGATGGTTTTGAGTCGAGGGCATGGTAGCAAGCCCTATTTCCCGCTGTGAGGCCAGAAAGCGATCATTTTCGCTAAAAAGGCCAGTCTACTCAAAAGAGACACGGAAGGGTAATTAATTAAAAAAAAATAAATAAAAAAATAATTTTTTTTTTTTTTTTTTGTTTATTCTTAATGGAATAAACATTAAAATATAGGTCAAATGAAAGGGATTAGACCTCTATTTTGGCCCACTTACCCACTCCCTAATTTAACTCACTCAAACCTACATAACCCTTTCCCTTAACTCACTCACGCATCTCCCTAAGTATGGCCCATGCCCTCAACTCATACGTAACTCACTCTCCACTAAATCTACGTGATTTCCTCTCCATTTAATCACGGCCCTGCTCATTCCACGCCACTCCTGCTCACTCCCACGTAACCCTCACGCCCTCCCTGGCTAGCTTCACTCTAAACTCGCGCACCCATTCCCTTACATGCTCTCACTCTCTCTCCCATACACATTAAGCCATCCCTCCTCAACTTGCAGGTCCCACTTGATTCACGCCTGCTCCCCGCCTTCATTACGTGGCTTCTGACCATACGTGGATTCCCCCTCACCTTTTTCATTCCCTCAGAGCGCCATTAGTCTCCCTCTCCATTAAGCTTCCCCACTCGCCCTCACGCTCAAACTCCGCTTCCTCAGCGCGGCACCCGTTCCTCTCCCTTAATCCCGACTCAATGCATCCCTTCATTGACGCCATAATTCACCCATTCTTACCTCGTTTTCCCTCCCATTTGCCTATTTAAGTGAGATTGACCCTCATTGTGAGTTAGTTGGAGTTTTGGAGAGAGGTTGGAGTAGGAATTTTGAAGGAGAGCTCTTATGCCATGTTTACCAAATTTTTCCTCACAATTGATTGGAATAAAAAGGAAAAGACTTTGGAGCTCGGTAGGGTGTACACTATCTGTAATGTGTGTGGATGCAAATTGATGTCAAATCTATATCTATGAGGTGATACTTGTCCAAATTTTTGCTTTAAGTTTGTTACATTGGCTTTCCTAGGGATGTTATCATCTGGAAAGAATAGGATTTATCTAGCTTCTTGTTATTCCTATTTATGTTGACATTTAGAGTTTTTATGTGTATGTGTGTTTTTGTTTAACTAACATACTCTAAAAGTTTCTTGTGTGGGTGACACCATTTACATTAACAAGGTTATGTGCAAGGGTTTTAGGACTTACATGTTCATAGCTTGAAGCGGTGAAGAGCTTGCTTGCTTCCAACAACTTCAAGGAATTAAAGAGACTCAATTCCCTCCTTAGTTCATCCAGAGATGCATTGCCCAAGGGTTTAAGGGCTACAATTTCCTCTCTCTTCCCTCTTTCTCAAAATTCAAAACTTTGGTAACTTGTGGTTTTAGTTTATTTCTTAGATACACTTCATATTTAAATCATTCATATCTAAGTGACAGTAAGCTGTCCAAAGATTAGCAGATCTAAGTCATATGTCAAATTGGTTATCTTAATCTAGATCTAGTTTCAAGAAAAGTCAAATTTGAGCATTTTACTTCCCAATTTTAAAGAGCTGAAAATTTGATTTACGTTAAATAGCTCTCAAAGTTATATTTAGTAATTAAAAGTACCTCTGTTTTTCTGTTTTATAGCTGTATTGAAAAGACCCTAAGGAAACTAGCGCTTTGGCTTGAGTTCCTTAGTTAAGTTTTGCGAAAATTTGCTAAAATAACTTAGAAATTTTTTGAAGTTTTCTCTCATAACCAAGACACTTCTAAAGTGTTTTTGGGCATCTTTATCCTTGTTTGCTTGCTGTTTGTGCAGGTGGGTGAACAGAAAGAAGGAGGAGTTCACGTCCATTTTTAGATTGGATCGGGGCATTAGCAGGACCCGAAGACATCATAAAACTTTGTAAACTTTGCAAAACTTTGTAGGCTTGTGAGGCCCCTAATGAATGCTCACAACTCATCCAATAAACATTATTAAAATCTTAATAAAATAAAGCGGGGCTACAAGCTCCCACTCTTCAAACAGTGGTGTTATTAGTCAGTCAATTTTTGCACAAGTGTTGTGGATAAATTTATTTTATGTTACTTAGAGTAGAACAATGGTGGTAGATTAGATTTCAATTCGATTACTTCAATTGACAAATGGCTGTCCTCTGACCTCGAAAGGGGGATGGTCAGTGGTTGACATAGTATCAATTTCACACACTTTATTTTTCGCATAAAATAAACTATCCTCAGTGACCTGAGAAGAAGGGGCACAGTGGAGTGGTTGATATAGATCTAGTGGGACAAGCCTTGAAGTTGTTAATTTGATGTGCTTGAGGCATGCTTAGAGTGAACTGAGAAGTAAGGCGGGACCTCTCGGGACACAGCTTCCCTCCCGTTTTGGACATACAGCACTTTAAGTGGGCTTTACAGGTGAGACCATTTGCCCAGGTTCGGTGGAGTTCTCCGCCAAGTTTTCAAACGAGAATTAACCTCAAGGAGGCAAACTGCATTTCACTAATTGAACTTTAATTTACCCTTAATAAAACCACGCGAACTACATTTGCCCACGACTCTCTTTAAGGCCTTGGTTTCAATCATTTACAAGCAACAAAGCCACGGGCTTGCATTTCATAATTTGTTATATATTTGATGTAAATGCAACTTGCACCTTTCATTGTTTCTTAGTATCAACTTTTGATGCAAGTTAATTTGATTATATATATATATGCGTGGTGAATGAATGTTCATGTTTATTTTTAGGTTTAATGGTTAATGGTTTGATAAAAGCGGTAAGCTCCTAGATTTCATTTTCTTATACTAAGGCTTTTAAGCTAAGTATATTTGTTGGGAACTACCCCTTGGCCAGCTAGGAGTTGGCCTAGGCGGAGGAGATGAGGATTAGGTGACACCTTAACTCTCACGCACTTGCCCCCAAGGACACCGCAAAGTGGATTGAAGATTTCTTCCCGCGTCTCCCAAAGGTGTGTATAAAGGCGGCAACAATGACTATCTTTTCTTGGGCCTTGATAAGAGAATCCTTGACTTATCCTTTTATCCTTAGCCTTTCATTTTGATTGCCTTAGGGGCGTCTCCTTGGACTTGCCCTCCTAAATGAAAAGAGCCCCCCATCGAGGTGGCAGTGGGTGGGAAGCTTCTGTTACGCCGGTTTCAAGCCACGACTCAAGCCCTTGGAACTATCCACCACAAGCCGTCTAGATATGAGGTTAGATTTCAATCAAAACGTCACTTCTTGGCTAGCTAACCTAAAAGAAACATGTAGCGGCATTATATAGGTGGCGTCACACCTTTTAGATCTCTTGTTCGGCATGCAACGTTGTGACATTTGTCATCTCTCTTGATAGGTTTTAGACATTGATTACATCTATAAGCTTGTTTGGTAAAACGTTGTGCTCTCCCGCTCAAAATAACTTATTGATAAGGCTGACATCATCTACATTGCAGCAACAATATATACTTAGGCCTGGCACAACATTAATAATGTATGAGCTAGATGAGATAGTTATTGCATTGTGAATTAATGCAAGGTCTTAATTGTGCACATTGAATGCTCATTATCTCTTATGCTTTTATTGAAGGGGTAATGTTGTTGGTCTTTGTTTAGCAATCATTTACTTCATCAATATGCTTGTTGATCGTGCTCATATGAATGAAGATAGTCATTAATCCTGTTGAAATTACCCTAACCCTGCAGCACATATTCTAGTTTATTTGTCTGTCTCGCAAACCCAGGTGCCATCAGTGGAAGACATTCTTCTTGACTATCTCATCTTTGGCGTGTCTAGCAGGGAACCTATCCTTTAGAACCATCATACCTTTGGCCCTTTGATGCTGAACACATGAGGAAGTCTCCTTGGACCCAGCCCTCCTAAATGAAAGGAGCCCCATCGAGGTGACGGTGGGTGGGAAGCTCCTGTTACGCCGGTTTTGACCTTGACTCAAGCCTACTAAGCCCCTCCACCACAAACCGTGCGATAAAATTTGGCATTGCCGGGGAACACTGAGTCTATGTATTCCTCAGCATGACATATCTTTGGTAAGGCTTGCCTCAGAATCCTTTTGTAAAGCTTACGCAGCGTCACTACTTTTCCCCTATTATTTCTTTGGTAGTTTCAAGAGAAAACTATCGACTCCATTGAAGGGTACAATAGCCTCCTTAACTTTCAGAAGGAAGCCTCCCGCTAACTCACCTGTTGTCCAAGTCACTTTTGGGAAGAGACTTTAACGAGACATGTCTGCCTCTCAGATCAATACAACTGACCCAAGCATTTGTATGTCTTCCATCTTGCAAAGTGTCAAAAGAATTCGTAGAATGTTAGAAATCCTTTTCTGAAGAAGCAGGATTCAAATGACAAATTTCCTTCTAAGGGGACTCCCATGCAGCCACACCTTTGGTCATTCTAGGATGAATGAACAAACATCCTTCCTAATGGATCAAGATTGTCCCCCTTTAGGAGAAGACACAAATGGGGATGATTTTCATGTTGATACCTCTGATACCTCAAAAGATCCAGACAGAGGTGGCTATCCACCACAAAGAAAAAAGTATTTCATTGGGGGCACAAAGGCGTTTCCAAGACATAGAGGTTCCAAGCACCATCGTTGTGGATGAAAACCGTTGGTGTTTTCAATGCGATTAGAAGCACATTGAGAACATGAATGCCCTTGCAATAGTGGTGATCATCAACAGTAAAGCCCTCAAATAAATATCACCTGAGAAGAGAAGCCGAGGCCATCAAATCGAAGACTTTGACCAGGTTGAATGGAGCACGAAAGAAGAATACCTACAAATCATTAGCAGTATCGAAGCTCAAGAATTAGAGATTGTGAGAATAGTAAAGAAGGTGGAAAATAGTAAGCGAAAATCCATCCCTCCACGACAGAAGATCTTTAGCAAAATCCACCCACCGCCCTCTACACAATACACGAGGGTTATTCAAGGAACAACTAATTTGAGACAAAGAATACAAAGAGGAGGGAGACGATTGGGGATGTGGGATGCCAATAAAGGGTCTGGCGACTCCACAAAACAGAAGGAGGTACAATAACCCTCCCCTAACTTTCAGAAGGAAGCCTCCCGCTAACTCACCTGTTGTCAAGTCACTTTTGGGAAAGAGACTTCCTTTGAACATGTCTGCCTCTCAGACCAATACAATTGACCCAAACATTAGTATGTCTTCCATCTTGCAAAGGGTCAAAAGAATTCGTAGAATGTTAGAAATCCCTTTTCTAAAGAAGTAGGATTTAGATGACAAATTACCTTCTAAGGGGACTCCCATACTATTACATACTGGTCATTCTGGGATGAATGAACAAACATCCTTCTTAATGAATCAAGATTGTCCCCCTTTAGGAGAAGACACAAATGGGGGTGATTTTCCTGTTGATACCTCTGATACCTTAGAAGATCCAGACAGAGGTGGCTATCCACCACAAAGAGAAAGTAATTTCATTGAGGGGCACAAAGACGTTTTCAAAGACATAGAGGTTCCAAGCACCATCGTTGTGGATGAAAACCCTTGGTGTTTTCAATGCAGTGAAGCACATTGGGAACATGAATTCCCTTGCAATAGTGGTGATCATCAATAGGAAATCCCTCAAATAAATATCACCGCTGAAGAGAAGCCAGAGGCCATCAAATCAAAAGAAGAAGACTTTGACCAGATTGAATGGCCCACGAAAGAAGAATACCTACAACTCATTAGCAGTATCAAAGCTCAGGAATCAGAGAATGTGAGAATAGTAAAGAAGGTGGAAATTAATGTGAAAATCCATCCCTCACAGCAGAAGATCTTTGTAGCAAAATCCCACCCACCGCCCTCTACACAATACACCAGGGCTATTCAAGGAACAACTAACTTCAGAGTCAAAGAATACAGGAAGGGAGACATGGTTGGGATGTGGGATACCAATAAAGGAAAGCCTGCTAACATCAAAGAAGACAATCATTTTGGGTTTGGCCCTTCTAGGGTTAGAAAGAAATCAGTGAATGAATCATATTATTTGTCTACCCTAGAAGCAAGAAGGCGCCCATTACCCATTAGTGGATGCCTCCTCGAACCCCACCCAGGTGGTGGGACATGATCCTGCAGGTAAGTAACCACTTCCGTGTATTATACCGCATTGTT
>SNQJ01S0151131.1:12960-23132 GCA_010110895.2 Picea sitchensis
ACATGTTTTTCACTATTTTTATCAGATCTACTCATATCAAATCTTCTTTCATCTATTAATACCCTAGTTTTCAAGCCATGATAGAATCTATCAAACATACCTAGATCCATATTGTTGAAACAAAAATTTCTACTTATCTTACTTCTACAGAGCACAAAGCTTTCAGATCTAGAACCTTTCAATATTATTACCTTTATCAGAGCACAGATCTTACCTCTTTTAATCAAAAAATCTCACTTTTTCCTTTCTCAGAGCACAAAGCTTTCAGATCTTACCTCTTTTCTTCAAATTGGATTTTTTTTCCTTAGCACAGAGCTTTTCAAACTAAGTAGAATATTGTGCACTAGAGCAACATATCTACTCACAGAGCTTTCACAATTTCAAGTCGGATCCTTGCACAAAGATTCTTCTTCCTCAGTTCCCAGCAATCACGGTTTCAGGTCCCGGCAATGGAACCATTTGTTGGCACAAGGGCAGACCCAGGGTTCAACGCTACAATAGCGCACCAACAAAACCCTAACTATTAGCCCTTTCAGAAACAACTGCGAAGCAGATGAAGTCTCACTCGAGGTAGGGGAAGGGGTGGTTGCAGGACTTGGGTGTCTGTAACCTTAGTTGGGACACAGATCTGTGATTGTAATACTTAATAGAGCACTTAGCGTTGTTAGTTCATCATTATTTACCCAATATCTACTTCGCAGATAAACCAGAGCATCACAACATTCACCCTAATCTAATATATTTAAGCACTTAGCATAAAGAAATGGATCAGATCTATCATATTTAAGCACTAAGAACATTCACCTATATCAGATCTAACATCCAGATTCATCATAAGCACAAAGCATAAACAGATCTATCTATCTATCTCTATCAAGCACTTAGCAAATAACACATAAATACATCATAACATCGCGCAAAGCAGAATAACGCCGTATTTACGTGGTTCACCCCCACCCTCGGGATACAACCACCAACTCTTCTTCTTTATTAGCTTCAATCAATCGTCTACATTCACAGAGCCACAAAAACCCTACTCCGCATAGGACAGGAGATCTGTGCAACTCGTTAGATCCTCCTTCCTTGCGCTACATCACAAATCCCTTCACAATCTCTTACAATGACTTGCACTTAGCTCTGCAAGTCTCAAACAGTATGCACGAAGCCTTACAATTCTTGATCACACAGATCCAACTCTTAGCACTTAGCCAACTTGCACTCACTACTTCTTACATTTCCTAGCCTTCTATTTATACATACAAAATAGGCCTAAACATGGGTAAACCCATGGGCCGACATCCCATACCCATTACATATTCGCAAATCCCAAAAAGGACCCAAAAAGGGGCTGAGATCCCGCAATCTATGATTTGTCTTGCGCTTCGTCTTCAACAGGCTATCGAAGTCCCAAAATAGGTCAACATGACCAAGAATCTCCCAAAACTTGGTCAAGGGCCAACATGTGCCTTGAGAAAACCTAATATAGAAAAACCTGAACTAAAAGTTAAGACCTCTGCTCTATTCTTTTCTTCTCAATTATGAAATGCAAATACAAAGAAATGTGCACTCACTATGGGATTGCCATGGACATTGTGGCTAGTATGGTTACTCTAATATCTTCTACTTCCCATGTTATGCTTCAATATCCCACTCCTTGATGCTCTACTCAATTATGAAACAATAATCAATACAATAATAATGGAAACCCTTCATATCCTAGTGGACCAATTTTTAACATGGCTTGATTTCCATCTAGGGTTAGGTTTAGAGTTTTTGCATTCCTCAACCCTCAATTAATGTTAGGATTTTGAACCCTCTAGATTCTTCTTGAGAGTCCACACATGACTAGATCCACATGTACATGTAATGTGGTCTAACATGGCATCCACATAGTATCGTGGTGGTAAATATGATAGGGAAACTTCCAAGAAGGATAATTTTTTYATACTAACTTTGATTGAGGTGATATTTGCACCATTGGAAATATCTTGATGTGTATAAAAATGTTGAGAGGATGGGAACTTTGTTTGCAAATTTTTGGCCCCCAAAACAACCATTTAAGGCCTCAAATGGGCTTTAGAAGGTTTTGAACATGAAATAGCCAATGCAAGACCTGCCCCTAAAATGAACCCTACAAGATAATAGCTCAAAAATTTCCAACAAAAATACTAAAATAGATAATAGATTATATAATGGTCCATTCAAGATCAAACTAAATATTATAAAAGTCTTAAATATAAATCCCAACTTCCAATAATTTTTTAATGAATATTTAATTTTTTTATTGTAAAAGCATCTATATGAATGTCTTCATGTGTGGTTGTGTACAATGTTCCCATTTCTCCATTCCATGTGGCTTAGAAATAAAATAATTTGCTTCCAACTTTGAATTAGTTATATATATTTCTATTATGTTCACTCACCAACTTATTATCCAGCATTGTTACAACTGAATTGAGTATGCAGTGAATTAATTGTAGCTAAACATTTGGAGGGCCTAATGTAAACAAAAAATTTCACAACCAACCTCAAAATTGGAAAAATCCTTCTTCCTAGAGATGTAATTGTTGTAGGGCCCCGTTGGTTGCTCCATGATTGAGCAACTTCAAAAAATTATGATGATAGTGGTCAATTGAACTTCTGACATTATATCCAAATGTGCATTTGCAGTCACGACAATCTTGCAAAAATAGATGGTGGAAGCTATTTCATGGATACAAATCAAGATGTCAATTAACAATTCCTCATTGTTGCAAGCAAAGAAACATCCCAAAACCATTTCAAGCAGGAAAAACTACCATTTCAATAACAACAAGAAGATAATCATGTAAATAATGTATTATGTAAGGGCCACTGGAATATCTCAGAATGAATTTTCAAATAAATCCACCACAAATTGGAAATATATATTGGAGAAGCACAAGTTTCATTTTGGGTGTTAGAAAAAAAATGTTGGTACAAACTTCTACTAGACATCTACTAGAGTGGTTCTTGTAGAATGCATTAGTTATTTAAAGATTAAAAGTATATACAGGGTATTCATCCATAGATGCATGTCAAAATGGTTAAGGAAACAAATAGGTAATGGTTTTTGCGTGAATATGAAGCCTAAATCGAACACAAAACCTATTACACATGGATATGGTTCATTAACCAAAAGACTAAATCGAGGAGTAAATGGAACCTAAAAATCTTACTCATGAATATGAATCTTTGACCAAAATACCAAACTAAACTCAAAACCTTTTACACATGGATATAAATTGACCAAAATACAAAATAGAGCGTGGAAAAAAAATTGAAACCTCTTGCAACTAGATACGTCAAAAGAACAAAACAAACTTTAATTCTCTTACATATGGAAATATTTCATTTTTTTTACAGAAACTGGAAAATTTATATTATAAAGAGCTACAACATAGCCAAACAAAAATGAGTACATAAATATTGTTTCCATGATTTGTCAAGTTATCTATATGAACATAATATGCCAAAAGCATATTTTTAATTACATCTATAGTTGTAGCCTTCCAAAATTTCTTTTTGGTATATATTATAAAGAAGATGCCTAATATTGGTATCGAATTACAGAACATAAATACTAGTGAAAACATGTTTATTGATAGGTTTGTCTTGTTCAATGTTGGAGAGATGAGAATCTTGGTTGCCCAGATCCATATCCTCCATCATCTAATGGATAATGTCTTCCTCCTTGGGGATTTCTTGAGCTGAATTCACTGATAGCCTAAGGTTAGAGGTTGTTGAATGAGAACATTTTCTTGGTAGAATACCATATTTCCCAACAAGGAACATGATGCCTCCAAGACATAAATTTCATGTTTTTGTTGAACCAAGGTGTCCATGACCATTGCATTTTGAGAGATACATTGGTGTTCATTTTCATGGACTTTAGTGGTCACATAAAATATTGAAGTTTTGTTGCTACTAATGGATTCCTCATGCTTTCAGAGCACCCTAGAAAATTCTTATGCCTATCTGTAATCCATAAAGTGGATTAATATCCACTCAAAGTAAAACCACGTTGAAAGTTACAATGTAAAGGCTGAACCAATCTATTACACATACTCTGCCTCTACGAGATGAGCCAAGTGGGGAAAAGTAGGGAATATAAGACTTAGAAATCCAACTTCTAGAACAAAAATAAAACCACCAACCCAAAGTGCCAAAGACCACCAAACACCACCAATAAGAAGGCCAAAATTATGAACACTAACAACTTGAGGTGAATGGAACCCAAAGCTCCAAGACAACAAACACCATGTAGCAACCAAAATTTCAAAAACACTAGAACACCAAACACCATACAAACTTTAAATTTATAGAATATTGGAGTGGCATAGCACTTGATGTCCATTGAGACCTTTTTAACCATATAAAAGTTCCAATATACAAACCAAAAACAAAGAGAAGACCCTACTAGGAAGAAAAATTGTCCCAAAGCAATTCACACCTAGAAAATGCCACTCAAACCAACAATGCAATGCTCCATTGTGATACTTGGGCCTTGATAAGATATATGAGATGGTTCAAAATGCCAGCCAAGGGTTAAGAGTTTCATGTGTGAAATGGGGGGGAAAGTCCTTTCATACCTAGTTCCCTCTCTTAATGTCATGTGGAAGTGAAGGTGTCATGAAATTTGTTGATTAATAGAGTCACAACATGTCTCCATGACCTATGATGCACAAAGGATTAAGATATGGCTTGATAACAGATGCCCCCATTTTTTCAAAGAACCCCAATATTGAGCCTAGTTGCTTCATTAGGTAGAATGTCGGCTTGATAGTTGTAATCTTTTAGAACTTGGAAGAAAGAGGCCTTTTGAAATATACAAACCTCCTTTTCAATCCATGCTATTAGGGATGGTATATTTCTATCATCAGGAGTCTTCTTTGAGTTCATTAAGCTAATAATTATACTTGAGTCATTGATAGCAATCAATCTTTTTGTCATGGTTGCATTTATTGAAACAAGACCTTGGAGGAGAGCATACAACTTAGCTTAATTATTGTGGAATTCCCCAGACTCCAAGCATAAGTCATTTCTAGTTGTTCCTTGGGATCAATAATAACCCCCACACACACCTCCCTCGCACCTACCACCCCAACCAAAAGAGAAAATCAAGATTTATCGGTAAGGTACCCATTGACATTAGTTTCATATTGCTTGAAATGGACAACTAGTTATAGCTTGGTATGATGTAATCCTCATATGTGTTCCTTTTAATAATTATATGTGTTTATATTTGCTCCCAAATCACCATGTTTTGCATCCATATTTTATACATGAAGAAATTTCCAATTCTATGATCTATATGTTTTAGTTTTTAGAAAAGTTTAAATTATTTTGTCACTACAATTGGTTTTAGTTTACATGTCTTACCCTCTTAGTAATTTTTGTAGGATCTACTTATCAAATCCTTTTCTCTAAGCCAAAAAAAACTTAAAGCCCTCATTCATATGGATCAAAACCTTACCCGATAAGAAATAGGGTTTCTCTCTCTTCTTCCTCCACACTCATATCTTCTTATCAATCCCTATCTTTATACAAATCTCCTCTCCTCTCATTTATGGCCTCTTTTCTCTTCTAATACCATGACATACATGGCCAAATAACAAACTAAAGGATAAAAACTATTTTAACAATTTTGATACAATATTCTTCTTATTATTTTATTAAATTCAATGAGACATAAAAATAGATGTATTTATCTAAAAGTATGTCTCGATGTATGTCATTAATTAAATCTCACATTTCAAAACAATGGGTGAGGGATTATTGGGTTAGTGGGTTAATGATTTTGGGTTAGTGGTTATGGAATAATGGGTTATTGTTTTAGGGTTTAAGGGTTAGCATGCCAATATTGGGTTAATGTGTTAGGGGTTATGAGTTAATGGGTTGGGGTTTAGTGTGTCAGGGGTTAGGAGTTATCTTATGTTGGTGGGTTAAGGATTAGTTGGTCAGTGTGTTAAGGGTTAAGGGTTAATGGGTTAGCAGGTAGGTTAGTTGGTTAGAGGTTAGTGGGGTTTTAGTGGTCATTAGGGATTATGGGTAAGTGGGTCAGGGGCTCAATTTTTTAGGGAATTAAGGGTGTGCAGGGTAGGGGTTTATAGGTTGGTGAGTCAGGGGTGAGTGGGTTAGTGGTGAATGAATTCATGGTTAGTGGGTCAACGAATTAATGAGTTAGTATATTTAGTGTGTAGTGGGTTAGTGAGTTGGCGGGTAAGATGGTAGTGTGTTAGGGGTTAATGTGTGAAGGGTTAGGGGCTAGTGGGTTAGGGATTGGTGGGTTATGGGTTAGTGGGTTAGAGTGTTAGGTGTCAGTGGATTCAAGGTTACGGGTTAAGGGGTAAAGGGTTAGTGGATTAGTGGTTAGTGGATTAACATGTCAAAGGATTAAGGGTTAGTGGGGTATGGCTTAACAGGTTACAAGTTAAAGGGTTAATGGTTAGTATGGGTTAAGTGTTAGTGGGTGAGTGGGTTAGTGGTTCAGATGTCACTAAGTGAGTGTGTTAGTGGTTCAGAAGTCACTGAGTGAGTGTGTTAGTGGTATAGGGGTTAGAGGGTTAGGGGTTAGTGGGCTAGTGGTTAGTGTGTTAGGAGCTATGTGTTAATGGGTTAGTGGTAAGGGGGATAATGGTTTAAGAGATAGTGGTTTAGGGCTCAGTAGGTAATGGTTTAATGGGTTAGGAGTTGGTGTTTTAGAGGTTATGGGTTAATGGGTTAGTGATTTGGAGTCTAATAGGAGTTAGTGGATTAGTTGTCAATGATTAGTGTGTTAGGGGTTGTGAGTTAGTGGGTTAGTATTTAAATCCTATATAATGGGTTTGTGTGTTCAACATTAGGGGTTATTGGTTTACAGGGTTAGTGATTAGTAGGTTAGATGTTAGTCAATTAATTTTCATTAGGAGTTAGTAGATTAGATGTTAGTCAATTAGTTCTCATTGGGGGTTAATGGACAAGTGACCATTAGTGGTTGGGTTTTAGGGGTTATGGATTGTTCTCTTGGTGGTTTAGGGATCCATAGGGGCTAGCAAGTTAATTGGTTGGTGTGTTAGAGATATTGGTTAAATCTCAATTAATCATTTAATAGGTTAGTAAGGCAGAAGTTATTGGGTTAGTGGGGTGGGACTTAGTGGTTTGGGGTTAGTGGTTAGGGTCTAGTTAGTGGGTTATTGGGTTAGTGCTTAGTGGGTTAGGATTTAGTGTCTTAGTTGTCATCCAGTTAGTGGTTAGTGGGATAATTTCCATCCATGGTTAATGGGTTAGCGTTATATGTTAGTGGGTTAGTATATTTAGGGTTAGTGAGTTAGGCATTAGGGGGTTAGTGCATTAGGGGATCAAGGATTAGTGGGTTATGGGTTAGTGGATAATGTGTTGGGGGTTATAAGTCAAAGGGTCACATGTTAGTGTGTTAGGGATTAGGAGTTAGTGGTTATGGGTATTAGGTTAATGGTTAGTGGGTTAGACATTTAAGTGAATTTTTTTAGAACTAGAGGAATTCATAATTTCCCTGGATTACCTAGGCGAGACACAAGTTCAAATCTGGTTAGTTGTCACTATAACCCCTAAGCTAGTGCCAACAACTCACAATCCAATTCCTAGCAAGAAAGTTATGACATAACAAGAGTCAAGACATCCGAAGACACACCCGCAAGGGGGGTCCCACTCCTGGGGGGTGTCTACCCTTCTAGCCTCATCACAACAAGCCAAATTATCATTGTGGATTTGAACCTGGGTGAGGAGAGTGAGAGACCTACCTCCCAACCATTCGGGTTAGGTATTAGAGTGTTAATATGTAGGAATTTAAGTGTCAGTGAGTTAGTGGTAAGTGTCTTAAATGTTAGGGGTTAGTAAATTAGTGCATTATGGTTTAGTGCATTAGTTCATAATGGGTTAGTGGGTTAGAGGTTAGTGCGCTAGGGTTTAATGCATTAGTTCTTAATGGGTTAGTTGGTTAGGGATTAGTATGTTAATAAATTAAAGGTTAGTAGGGTAGGCTTAATGGTTTGGGAGTTCAAGTGGGTTAGTAAATCATGAGTTAGTGGGTTAAGGGCCATTAGGTATTAATGGGTTTAGAGGTTTTGGGTTAGTAGGTTAAGAGTTGTTAAAGGTTATTGGGTTATTTAATCTAGGTTATTAACATAAAATAATAATTGACATTTCAAAAACTAATATTTGTTAAAAACTTTAATCAAAGGTTTTATTTGTTTAACTATTTTAAGTTATTATGGAGAATCATGTAAGCAAAAGGAGATCTTGATGGAAACTGAGGCATGTTAGGCATGTTTTGGGACTCTACTTATGATGCTAAAATGTTCATACTAGTGTTTTAATATGTTGTCGCATTTGGGATGCTATCAAAGGTGCTTGTTATATATATATAAGTAGTAATTAATGTGACAATCTCTCTTTTAATGTTATAATCAACATAATAATATATTATTTTAGGTGTTAGTGTGATGTAAATACAATCTTAGTTATGGGTGCAACAATGTCCGTAATTAATAATGAGCATTAAACAAAATAAAAATCATTTCAACAAGACATTCTGTCAGAAATTTTTCTTAGTTGTTTCTTTGGTAATATTTCCTTTGAAATCTTGTAATGATTGTCTAAGTTTAGGTTCCATAAAAAAAAAACACACAAATCTATTATGATGGATGGGACTTGTAACCAACATTCTGATGACTAAACTCCTACCATTGATATTGGTGGACTAAATGGGACATTGTTGATTGCGACCTAATATTTTTGGTATCCTCCAATGATCAGAATTAAACAACTTATAGCTTTCGTGAAAACCAATTGTGATCTTTTTATAATATGAACTTTGTTCCTTTGGTATGAGGTGTTATGAAGTTTCTGGGGTTTTGTTTTGTTGGTTAGCAGTGGCATTTTCTTACCATGCTTTATATCATTAATTTTTTGAGGTGCAAGCTAAGTATGTTATTAGTGAGAATCTAATCTAGTTGGGGAGGATAATAACATTTTGCTTTAACCATTCTAATTAGATTTCATTGGATTTTTTTTAAATGATCTTTAATTGAATAATTTAAAAAAGATATAAAAAGAATAAATCAAAACAAAAATAAAATAAATCAAAATAGATTCATCTTAATCTCAAACCTTGCAAGTGTCATGAGCTAGTTTACTCATGGAATGTTTTTTTTCCTTTCTGTGCTTGATAAAACTAGGTTAAGATGGATCAAATGTTGGAGATGTTATTCCTGTGCAACTTCATTGTGCAAAATTTCAACATATTGCAATTTCTAAACCTACTAAAAAGGGGATTTGTGACAATGACGTCTCAAAACTTTGTTAAATTAGAGTCTAGTTCTAGCTATAAAAGATACAAATAATACAATTCTAGCATTTGGACCTATGAACAGTCCATAACGAATGATCAAAAGAAAAGGTAGTGCCTACTATGGCTAATTTTGGATGTGATTTTCAATGGGGAATAGATGAAATATGGCACCAAGACTAATCCAATATTTCCTTTCTATCTTGGGCACCCATAGATTATCTTCTCACCCGAGATTAAGAGAGTGGTACGATTCTTAAAATGTTTGGTCAAATCCTAGTTCCCCTCTATCCTCCCCACTATTATCATCCCTTTAAGTGTTCAAGGATTGGGACTAAGAAGGGGATGATGTGATTTTTCTTACCGATGTTTCTTGTATTTCAATGTGGCAAGCACACACCTTTCTAATATGAGAATATATTAAATAAAGAAAATCAAATTACAATTAATTACCCAATCTTCCTTTGGTTAAGACATTGGAAGTGAGGGGTATCTACCCACTCAAAGTTGCCCGAGATTTACACTTGGCCCCAATATTTTTCGTTGGCACTGTCACAAACACAAGCATGAGCATGAGCACAAAGCATGTCATCAAAGAGACTTGAACCATGGTGGGGCAATATCAACACCCCACTTTCACTGACATGACACAACAACATTGACTTAGCATTGATTTTTTACCATATACCTTTAAAGACTTGGAGATATTGATCTTAACAATGACATTAATTTGTTTTTATCTAATTGCACCAAGAAAAGAGAGGTGCATTCTAGAGCCTAGTATGGTTGAGATGTGTAATGTAACATAATGTTAATACATTAAAATGGAAGAATAATTAAGTTATGT
>SNQJ01S0151133.1:0-10364 GCA_010110895.2 Picea sitchensis
AAGGGGCTTAATAATTTTAATTTATTTAATTAAATACTTTACGTATAAGGGGGATAAGATATTAATGAAGGGGATAAGATATTAAAGAAAGGGGGATAGGATAATAAAGGTGGAGATAAGGAAATTAATGAGGGGGGGAGGAGAGTCGATGAAGGGGGATATGACGGGGAGGAGTCTTACGGGGAGGATCGTTATTTTGGAGGGGGAAAACATTTGGAGGGGGACTGGATTTTTGTTTGGATATTTTTCTAGTGTGGGAGTTTTGATATAGGGAGTTTTTGGGTGAACCATCATAGGGGGCACCGGGTTGCTGGGGGTTTTGGGCACGGGGGCCAGGATATCCTTACGATATCCTGGAGCTAAGGAGCCGGACAGACTGCTCCTAGCTGGCAGGGAGGAAAACTCGGTTTTGGGCAGTGTTTGGCACAGTTTCAACTTCATCTTGGACCAACAGAGATCGGGGTTAGCATCAGGAAGAGGTAATTTATTTTATGTATTATAAGGAATATGCAGTGTTATGTTGTTGTTTGTAAGTGAATTAGGATCTGTTCGGAAATTTTAATTAAGCTGAATGGATATATGTTGGTTATGATGTTATGAAATGTTAGGATAGAATTTCCTTTGGTTTTATAAGGCTCTGTGGAACAGAACCTTACAACAAAGCATTATTCCAGCTTCATCCACATGCTCCATCATCTCGTCGGAATCCTAGGCCTCCATGATAGTGGAAGTGCATAGACCAATTGTGGATTTCTCCCTCATCTTTGGCTCCCAAATACTCCTCTGAATTGCTCTTTTCTTTGCATTCTAAGAATGCAACTTTTAAAGGGAGAAGAGGAATCATTTGATCTCTCGATTGGCAATAGTAAACGGAAAAATCAAAGGTTGAAAAGAAACACAAAAATTCTAAAGGGTTAAAATTTAACTTATCGTATGGAGAAACCTTCGCATATGGCGCTTCTCACATCAATATTTCGAGGATGGTTTTGAAAATAACTACTTGGATTTTTGAAGGTCACTAAACATTGATTAGCTATGTTAAGATTCTAAAAGGGAGTTCGAACTTCTTGCCCCACTTGAAATTCAAATAAAGCGTTCTCGACAGTAATTGTTGGGCGATTAAGTTCAATTTTCATCTCTACATTCTACAGGTTTGAAACTGATGGAGCGTTATTTAGATGAATTTTTTCGATATCCATAGATTGTTGAACAATTGTTCTTATACTCTCCCTCGATTGTATTTCCATCCTCCTTTTTGTTTAATAGAAATCGCCTATATTAAAATCACATCAACTATCCTAGTTATCATGTAACAAATGTTTCCACCTACCCAACGATATATACAAAAAGGGATAGGTATTCCATATTTTTGCTCAAGTTAAGGTTGTATTTTGGTAAAGTCCATGGAAATCCATCTTGTGCCTTCAAGTTTCATACTCCTCCTGCAATGTTGTCAAAATATAATCTCAAAATTCCTAGTTCTGAAAGAATCAGTCTATGGTTCACGATTTTCTCATGTTCCATTCAATCGATCACTGAATCAAATCTAGGAGTTAAACTTATTAATTTTTTTTCAACTATCTTATGATCCACCAAGATTTCTCCATTAGCCTTACTTGATTTACAATTCCCATAACATGGGTAAAAAATTCTTGCATGGATTTTGACTCTTCCATTAAAAAATAATCAAACTCTCTCCTTATAAATAAAAGTCTAACTACATTTAACTTATTTGTTCCTTGATATACACTTTGTACAATATCCAAGGCTTCCTTTGACTTTGTTGCTACAATTCTTCAGAAAATCAGCTCGTTTGTTGAATGTAAAAGAGTGCCTTAAGGTCCTTTTTCTTGTTCACTTTCAATGAATTTCACTAATTATGCGTCCATATATTGTAAGACCGAGGGATTTAGATAAAGCAATATTGACGTTACCATTGTCAATAGCTATGGCTCCTTCAAATTTGAGTTTTTCACATTGTAAAACTTCTCGAACTTGCACTAGAAGCATGCACTTCCTTAAATATATATGTACTAACTCTTGTTAGCCTATAGCTTGTTGTTTTGATACCAATTATAGGTTTATAACAAAAATTTACAACAAAACATAAAGAAGTAAACAATAAACAAAATTGAAAATTCAAATATGTATTGTTGCACATAAATAAATGATTTTTGTAATTCTCATATATTCTTTCTTTGTTCGTATATTCATATATTTGTAATTATAACAATATATACATTATAATGTCATCGTTAACTAGACATGCTCTACCCTCTGCAGCGTCAGACCCTCCTCTACACCGATCTAAGTAGTGCTTTACCCGCAGATTCGATAGGCCCTACCCATGCAGCATGAACTCAGACGGAGGGGTGAAAAACCCCTCTTACATGAATTCCACAACTAATGAAAAGGATGGGTTCAAATCTTGGCAGCCCTCCTTCGAACCACCGCTGCACCTCAGAGATCACCTGCTACAAGAAGAACAAGGCTCAGGAAAAAGCATGAAAATGGAAGTTGAGACGTCACATCCAAAGGCATCTCGAAACTAGGAACCAGGTAAATGTATACCTCAAGTGCCAAAAGCACCAAAATATGTAATAAAATCTACTAGGGTAGGAGAACACACCTAGTTTATGAGAGATCACACCTTGATCGGAAATTTTTTAGGGAACTGGCCATCAGAAAGGGATCTCACGATATGGATCAAGAAATGGTGGAATCTAAAAGGTGACTATGAGCTGCAACTAAGCTTGAAGGGCTTCTTCACAATCATCTTCTACAGTCTCGAGGACAAAGATAGGGTTTTCAAAAATGGTCCCTACTTCTACAACTCGGTCGGGTTGTATCTAAGGTTTTGGATAGATCGTTTATGCTCGGAAAAAGAAGAATTTGCTTGTGCCCCTATCTTGATTCGCCTGTACTCTCTACCCCAGGAGTTCTGGCTTGAGGAAATCCTGATGGGAATTGGAAATATGCTAGGAAGGTATGTCAAATCCTCAGAAGCTACGAAACAGAGAAAATACACTTCCTACGCACAAATATGTGTCTACATGAACATCTCCAAAGCCATACCAAGATCAATCACCATAGAGTATCAAGATGAAGAATGGACTCAAACCATTGATTACGAACACATCCCTTTCAGATGTCGAAAATGTCATGAACATGGGCATCTTTTTAGAGACTGCCCCCTCAATGCACCAGCCCAATCAGAAGCAGAGGAAAAGAAGCAATATGGCTTCACCAAAGTACAGGGATGCAGGAAACAGAACTCAAAAAAAGCCATGCAGACAGGAATTAGGAAGATCCCCACCAGCAATTCCTTTGACTCTCTCAACAAACTACCGAATATAGAGGAAGTTGAAAACCCCCACAAAACTTCAAAACCAGGCAAAGGAAAAGATAAAGAAAATCAAACCCTTGATCTAGTTTTAGAGAAAATCTCAAGTCATAATGCCCAAGCCCACACAACACTAGGTAAAACCATAGACGATGATAGTGGTGACATCATAATGCAGATAGATGAAAAGGAAATTGAGGACATCGACCTCGATAAACTAGAGGACACATTCAACCAGAAAGAACTACAATCCATCCCAGTGGAGCAACTCAGGAAAGTACACAAGGTCTTCATTGATTCCATAGTGGGTGCCACCTCCCGCCTAGGCATACACATGGACTTGGATATAGATCCCAAGAAGAACCAGAAATAAGGAAAAAGGCGTGGGCGCAAGTCGACACATCAATTAATCAAAGAGGTAGGCAAATTCATGATTAACTTAGGGAAAATACAACGCCTCTCGGAAGGATCTTTTCTTTCTCCCTGCAATTAAGTATGATGAAGATCATCACTTGGAATATTAGAGGTCTCAATGGAAGATACAAACAAAGGATCCTTCGAAACTATGTAAAAACATAAGACCCAGATATTTTATTACTCTAGGAAACCAAATGTGCAGAAAATATGGTAGACGAAGCATTCAAAAGATGTTGGAGGGATTGTAACTTCACCTATACCAACTCCAAGGGGGCGGCAGGGGGATTAGCTATCCTCTGGAACCCAACCACAATTATTTTGGAACCAACCTTCTCAACAATAGGTACGGTTACCGCAAAATACAGAGCTATAGGATCTAGCAAAGCAGGGGTCATTACTAATGCTTATGGCCCTCAGCTTAATCAAGAGAAAGATCACTTCTTAGATAGTCTTGCCTATATCAACACACTAAGTGGACAAGAGAGATGGATTTTGGGAGGATATTTCGACATCATCCTCACCTTAGAGGAAAAAAGTAGGGGTCTGAAACGCTTGGACCAAGACAACAACAAGTTTAGTCGCCTCATAGATTGATCTAGATTTAGGAGCGGAACGAATTGATTAACATACTGAATACAATAAACACAAAGATATGAAGAACAACAAATATATCTAGTGAACAATATCTTCTATTGAATAAATGAAATAGGATGAAATTGTAAAACTGTAGAACTAAAACACTTGCTCGAACGGTGGTAGCTATCTCTGAGAAGAGATGTGGCTACTACGCGAATCTTTCTAAGAAGAATGATCACAATGAGGCTCCAAAGGAATTTTTTATATTACTCATGAATGAAAAAACCCTATGTTAGCACTCTGTAAATTTGTTTTGGTTGATAAACAAACGACAGAGGTAACTGTTTCAACCTACTTTAGAGTTGAGGCACTAGCCTTCTCAACTCGGAGAGGGCTCTCTCGTGTCACTTGATATTTCTTTAGCAATCAGTGGCTAGATTTGGTTTGTTTTGGGGGTTTTTATAAATTTGTTGGCTAGGAAGGGGAGGGACACACATGGATATGGAGTCAAAATTCTGAAATTGAATGAAAACATTGACTGGCCTGTAGAACTCTCTAGAGGATAAAGGCTAAATGAGGCAATGAATCTGAGTTGTAACTTGAATTTAATTAGAGTGGTAAGAGGAAAGAGAAATAGTTAATTGCATCAGAACATTATGAAAATGAATTCTGAAATAGCTAAGAGGAAACATACACAGTTTAAATTGCTTAAGCGAAGAACATCAAATGATGAATTCTGGGCCTTTAACTCTCCAATTTAAACAGAAGAAAAATGTATATGGCATAAAGATCATAGGAAATACAAACAATGAAGGAAGATGAAACTCATATCATAGCCATTAGAATCTTTTCATAAATAGTTCAAAAATGTTTTTGCATATGTATTCAATTCAGTCCCAGAAAAATTACAATAGAGTCCAGAACAACAGAATTGTGCCCTTGCACTTCTGCCTGTTGATGTTTGGACAACATCGAGAAGATATTCTCTAAAGATAATAATTAATAATATAATTATTATTGATTATTAAATATAGTATATAATAAGTATATGATAATAATAAATAGTTATTGATTATTCAATGGACGCATCCTTTCATGGATAGTCACCTTATGTTCCATATATATGGAACACTCATTATTGTAATAATATATCGAATATCTGTCATATCTCATATGAATAAAACCCAACATGGTATCAGAGCAGCACTGGGTTTGACTCCCTCACAAGAGGGCCCAGGAAAATGAGAGATAGCTTGCTATGATACATAACAACAGGGTAATGTACAACCTCTATGTCATATACAAATATCAGGTAGAGATTAATATGAGATTACACATCTATTAAACAATTTAAGTTGTCAGTATGTATAAATTTCATTAAAAGGATTAAAGATATACGGATATATTTCCAATGGCTCGTTGAAACCCTTGGCCACGTCCAAAATATTCCACATGAACAACAACAGATTTGAAGATTGAGTTAGAAAAATGAATATTTGTCACGAGAGAGACATGATCATGATATTGTGTCAAGTCGTTTGGAACCCTGGATGATCCACGCTGTAATATTACCAACAAAATGTAGATCTGGGTATACTTAGAATGGACAAGCCCACGAAGCCTTGAGACTCTTTAACGAAATGAAATTGACAAAGATGGTGCCATACTCCATTACAGTGAAATCCCTGCTCCCCATGTGTGCTCATTTAGCAGCTCTGCAACAAGGCAAGTTGGTCCATGGATTTGTAATTCGGAGTGGGCTCCTTTCAGAAGTGTTTGTTGGGAATTCTCTCATTGATATGTATGCAAAATGTGGAAATGTAGAGTTTGCACACCAACTGTTTGAGGAAATGTCTATGAGAAATGTGGTCTCATGGAGTGCAATGATTGTTGCATATGGAATGCACAGGCATGAGGAGGCTGCTCTTGCACTCTTTGCACGGATGCAATAGATGGGAATTGCACCTGACGATGTCACATTTATCTGCATCTTGTCTGCGTGCAACCATTCAGGTTTGGTATACGAAGGCCGACAATGTTTTGATTGCATGGTTCGAGATTATTGCATCAAACCTCGAGTTGAGCACTATGCATGCTTGGTTGACATTCTAGGCAATGCAAGGAATCTAGATGAAGCATGGGATTTAATAGAAAACATGCCTTTAAAACCAGATGCGGGTGTATGAGGTGCTCTGCTAAGTGCCTGCATAATTCATGGGGATATAGAACTAGGAGAAAATGCATCATAACACATTTTTAAACTTAGACCACCAAAATGTTGGGTGATATGTACAGCTCTCTAACATATATGCTGTTGTTGGCAGATGGGATGATGTTTCAAATGTGAGAGGTAAAACCATGATCTCATCTTTACCAATACAGTACTCGACCAGGTGACATTTGGTGATCGAATCCACTCGCCCCACAAATTTTTGAAGGGCTTTAGGCCTCAAGAACGTCATCAACATTCTCCTCAATCTCTTGGCGTCATCTCCAGTGGCACTATTAAGAGAATTTCCTAAGAGCTTTGTCACGGAGCTGGGCCATGACATGACCACGAGTTTTTTCTCATTGGTGAACAAGAAGCGGTTTCCTTCAGCGCTGCAAAGTGCGACAATGGGGTGGCCAACGAGGGAAGCGGAGAACAGATTTCCATATTTTTGTGTCTGAGTGTAAAAGAAATCATGGGGGCTGCCCCTTCTTTGACATCCCAGAAATTATAACGTCTCCCCAATCAATGTCCATCCAAACGTACTGGGTAGGATTCCCCTCGAACCTCTAGTTCTGTGCTTGTTGATCACAACGAGGAAAAAGAGGAATGTCATAAATAGAGTGAAGATGAGGGGTGGATTCTCAAGTAACTAGGACTTCTGCACCACTGACACAACTGTGTTCCAAACCATCGACATAATTTATCTTTCTGTAAGATATAATGGGTTCCGTTTCAAAGTGTGAAAGCCTTCACTTGTCCCGCTATACAGAAATCCTATCTGGAATCTTGAAACTTTGTCAACAGATTAAAAAAAAAAAAAGAGTACATTTGTGGAGTACAATGAGTCTTTGAACGCATACCGAATATACATCCCTGTTCAGAGATAGATTGAGGTATGCAGGGATGTTACCCTTGAGAGGAGGTATCCTTCAGGAGTTCTAGAGGATCTCACATGGAGATTGAAAGTGAGAGACAGGAAGAGATGGTTCCTTTTCCCGCTCACGCTCGAGTAGTTCAAAGGGAGACAATTGAGTCTATTGATCAAATTGATCACGTTGATCTTATAGCTCCAATTAATGTTTCTAGAGATATTGCAGTAGGTCACAAGATACTTGCATGGACTCGTCTGAATTTGCAGGAGGTAGAATAACATGCATATCCTCATGGTACCTTCCGAGAAAGCAAGAGACTTTAGAGATATTCATTCTATGCCACAGCTATGAGCCACATCATTCATTTTGAGCCTTCCTGTTATGAGGAGGAAACTATTCATCCACTATGGAGAGATGCCATGATGGAGGAGTATCAGTCCATCATGAAGAATGATGTGTGGGATATTGTTCCAAATAGATCTATAATATCAAACATATAGTTGACGAAAGCATCAAGAAGCACAAAGCAAGATTTGTTTCTAGAGGATTCTCTCAGGTGGAGGGAATAGATTATGAGGAGACATTTGCTCCTGTTTCTCGATACACTTCTATCTGGATGATTATTTCCCCTGTAGCATCCATGGGTTGGAGAGTACATCAGATGGATGTAAAGACAACATTTCTCAATGGAGAGATTAATGAAGAAGTATACATCGAGTAGCTAGATGGTTTTGTGATACGTGAGAAGGAGTCTCATGTGTGTAGGTTGAAAATGGCCTTGTATGGAATCAAGCAACCACCTCGAGCTTGGTATGCAAGGATTGATGGAAACCTGATGATTTTTTGGGCTTCTACACAAGTGTTGTCAATTCTAACCTGTACTACAAGACTGTTAATGGTGAGTCTCTGATTTTGGTCCTCTACGTTGATGATTTATTCCTCATAAGTACAGAGAGCCTTATTATTGAATGAAAGTATGCGTTGGCCTATGAGTTCAAGATGAATGGCCTTGGTATGATTCACTACTTCTTGGGACTAGAGGTGTGGCAAAGAACTGATGAGTTCTTCCTGAGTCGGGGGAAGTACACAGTTGAGAAATTGAAGAAGTTTAAGTTATTGAACTTGAAACTCATGGCTACACCTATGGTGACGAATATGAAGAAATTATGTGTGTCTTCTTTCGATTCCGACGAGATTGATCCAACCCCATACATACAACTGATTGGATCATTGATGTATCTGGTTAACACTAGACCAGATATTTTCTATGTAGTGAGTGCACTTAGCCATTTTATGAGCCAACCGAGAGAGACACACTAGATTATTGTGAAGCATGTGTTGAGATACTTGCGAGGCATAGTTCGACATGGTCTGAGATATACTTCCAATATTGATATAATATGGCAGGAATATATTGACTCTGATTGGGCAAGGAGTGCAGTGGAAAGAAACAACACCTTCAGGTGTTGCTTCACTTTGGGATCTTCCATGGTTTCCTGGTGTAGTAGGAAACAAACTTATGTGGCATTGAGCACAATAGAAGCATAGTACATTGCATTAAGTATGACAATCCGTGAAGCAGCATGGCTTCACAAGCTCCTTGCAGATTTATCCGAACATGTGTTGGATTCCACCATTATTCATTATGGTAACCAAAGTTGTGTGAAGATCTCTAAGTGTTTCATGACAAATCGAACCACAATGAGATCAAGTACCATTACATCAGAGACATGGTGCAGAGGAAGGAAGTATTGGTGCAGTACCTTCCTACATATGAGCAGGTTGCTGATGTTCTTACCAAACCAGGATGAAGTTTAAGTACTTCCGTGATAGACTTGGCATGGAAGAGAATGCCTCCCTCACTGAGAGGGAGTGTTGATGTTTGCAGCTTCCTGAGACATTCTCTAGATCATACTCCTTTGTGACTGAGTTGAGTTGATCTATGATGACACTTATCCGAGAAGGGATAAGTGTGGTTGGGCTTATAGCCCAACGTCCCATGTGGAGAGCACATGAGGACATGTCAAGGGAGTTGACCCTTGACGTCATACACTATGGGATCTGACCCTAGTGTTTCTAGAGGGTGTAGCCTCTAGAAGTCCACATGGAGTGCCATGTGACAAACTTTCTCTAGATCGTACTCCTCTGTGAATTGAGTTGATTTGATCTGTGAGGACACTTATTCGAGAAGGGATAAGTGGAACACTTATTCGAGGAGGAATAAGTGCATTTGGGATTATAGCCCATCATCCCATGTGGAGAGAACATGAGGACATGTCAAGGGATTTGACCCTTTATGTCTCACACTATGGGGAGTTGAGCCTAAGTGTTCCTAGAGGGAGTAGCCTATAGAAGTCCACATGGGAGTGCCATGTGTGGCAAATCTTTTACTACTATGGTGGTTTTGTACCACTGGCGGAGACTGCGTGTCTATGGACAATAGTTGTGTACTACTATGGAAAGATACCTCCCTAGCTAAGAGGGAGTGTTGATGTTTCAACATCGGGCAAAACTTCTCCTAGATTGGGCTGCAGACCAAGGGAGATGGGATACATTTATCACAAAGGTGCACTTGTGGTAAATGGGCCCATACGTAGTCCTTCCTTGATCATGACAAGGAATAATATGGACTCAAGGTGCTTGAAGTGTTTTCCACATGTCAGTTAGCATCAAGCTAACATTCACTCATAGGTGTGTGCCTGTGGTGAAAGATCTTGGTATATTATTTGTCCTAGTCATGGTGATTTGACAAGGAATGATAAAGACTCAAGATGCTATATGTTATTATGTGCGGACCCAGAGTGAGCCTGAATTAATTGGCTCAGAGGGAGAGTTGCAGAAGGAGTTTCTCCTTGGTTCAGGTGGGAGAGATATGTCTCCCAAGACTTACAAACAAGTGTCATGAGTCTAGGGTGAAGTTTGTATACTTCAAAGACAAGAGTGG